>JAULBS010100271.1:0-16191 GCA_032355785.1 Symmetromphalus regularis | reverse complement strand
CACTCTACGTAAAAACGCAACGTAAACGTAATGATCTCCGTAGACTCGGGGATTTCCTCGATGACGTTTGCTCAACATTCTATGACGTCATACCCTTTACGTTACGTAAACTATCTACGTACGTAGGATCTGAACCTGGACTTACGTGTAGTCTCCACTTTACAAGTTAAAAGTGACGTGTACCGTGTAGAAATATCACGTGACGCGTTGCTATTGATGACGTCATACACAGAATATTGTCGCGACACCTACCCGTACGAGTACACGTAAGTTAACGTCAAATGGAAATAGCAATTTAGTTGCACGTCTCAACCTCATTGTCTGCCATCTCTTCCACCTCGTTTGGAAGCCTTTGGGCTTTATGTGAGACAGGCACATCACCAGGCATGTATATGGAAGGCTGCGTTAGATTCAGATCTACCTGTACTAGAGGCCGCGGACAATAGGTTACTTGCTAACTATGCCACTTAGACTGTGTTGCATGTTGCACTGCCCACCGAGACTATGCCTGCACCAGCTCCAGTCTTAAGTCTATTATGTTGCACATGTAGCACCATTGAGCCATGTTCTTGCCAAAATGTTTTTGCAAATGCTCCATCATGCCTACGATAAACAGTGAAAATCCAATAAACAGTAATACCCCAGCAGACAGTGACGAAGAGAAAAATGAAGATGTTAATGATGTATAGAAATCATAACTATCCATGGTAATATGAGGAATATAATGAAAAGTGATTAAATGACAAGGTTAACTGAATGATAAATAATAATGGAATAATTGGAGGGTCGGGCATTATTCTGTTAACCATCAGTCATTGCCGGATTTAGAAATTGGGTCTAAAACTAAAACGAATGAATAGAACTAATTCTATAATAGCATTTTTAAAAAATAAAAGAAGTCCTTAGTCGGGGGTGGTGAGGGGCTGGGGTCGTCTGGTCAGGGAGGTATGTGTAGTTGCCCCCTTTGCCCATTTATTAATCCGGCCCTGCCATCAGCAGATGCCTAAATCACAGCACAATGTTATTGTTGTTGATAATGTTGTCATAAATATACTAAGCTGGTAAAATTATTTTGATGCAAATCATACTAGAAAACATGGGCGTAAATCCCGGGGGGGGGACGGGGGGGACACATCCCCTCACTTTTTGGACGGGGGAACGCCTATATAATTATTCCACACACCCCCCCCTTTTTACTTAGAAACAGAAAATTTCAGTGAAATTAAACTTAACCATGTCGTCTTAGCGCAAATATACCGAAGTACACAAGTGGTCTATAATGTTGGGGGGAAGGGGGGGACTGCAGCCGGATGGTCCGTCCCCCTACTTTTTGGACAAGGGTATGTTCCGTCCCCCCACTTTCAGGAACGGATTTTCGCCGTTGCTAGAAATCATACATGATCAAGGTCATACATTTAAGCTGAATTTTGATAAATTCCCTCTAGATGGGTTTATCCAACATAAAAACTTCGAGAAAGAGCTATTACAATAAACTATACACAATAGAGCTCAAATTGGTCAATACATATACGTTTATTTATTTTGCACTTCACTGTGACGGCAATTTGGGATATAATTTTGCCAGTATCTATAATTTGAGGCACTAAGTGGACTCCAATTGCTCTGTAACCTCTCTGGATGAATTTATTGCCTATACAAATATTGAAAAAGATGTATTACAATAGAAAATCCAACTTAAACTTGCGAATATACGTGTGTTTTAGTCTTTCGGATTATTGCGGCCGCCATTTTGGATGCCATCTTGAAAAACCAAACCAGCTGGGAATCATTCAGATTCTGATTCTACACCACAACCCCTATCCAAAATCAGCAATAACCTGCTATGGGGGTATTTTTGCAAGGTGAAGAAAAATATGCCTACTTGGCTGCTGGACTTCTACACTATGTGTTTCGTGGTTAACTATATGATTTTACCACAAAATGTGTTGATTTAATGACTCGACTTTGTCTCGTCCCAAAATCCAAATTGTGTGCTAAAATCATATAGTTAACTACGAAACACAGTAGTTATCCCTTAAATATACAAGAAATAAATTATGCTATAACAAGAACACAAGGCGGTACATATCAATATTATTTTACACAATGTGCCTATATATCCGGCAAAAGATAGTGTCTTCTCAAACTTAAAGCTGATTAAACGCATTGTTAAAATTGCATCGAATGTTATGAACTGTAAAATATCGAGAGAATCGGGTTCGAATCTCGTCAGCGTCTATTGTACGTTGATTCACTACATCGATGTTTCTGCTAGAAACATACTACGAAGAAGGATCAAAAGGTTCTGGCATAAGGCATTGCTTTTCTCGCTTGTTGGTTGGTTGGTTGTATTTATTTTCGTGCTTATATCCAATTAAGGTTCAAGCACGCTGTCCTTGGCACAAAACTCAATTTCCTGTGCTGTTTGTCCATGACAGAGGTTAGTGTTAGTAGGAGAGACGTAACCCGCTGCCGCCACTCTAATGAGGCTACTCTTATCGATAAACAGCAGGGGATCTTTTATATGCACTGTCCCATAGACAGAATAGCAATAACATGACCTTTGTTAAACCAATTGTGGACCACTGGTCGGTGTAAGTGGTATACACTTACCCATTGAGCCTTGCGGAGCACTCACTCTGGGTTGGAGACTATACTGAGATTTGATCTCAGTACCGATAGCTTAACCACTGCGCCACGGAGGCCGGTTCCATCGCTTGTTGTTTCAACTCATTTATATATTATCTCATGGAAGAAAGCACTCCTGATTGATTTCAAGAAATCACTTTCGAATTTGACATAATTAGAGAAAACATGAGGACAAAACAGGTGTAAATACTTGACAGGTGGCTGTGGCTACAGCTGCAGAACGTGGCTTTAAACTACTTCCCCACACTCCCATCAACTAGCATCCTCAGACGTTTAGTTCTACCCTAACAGTGTTTGCCCATTGATTGGTGTTGTCGTGGCCTTTTATAAACTAAGAAATTTTACAGAGGACAATTACCATTTGAACAATTGCATTTAAGTTTGAGGAATTTATATTAAAAGAATACATCACCTGTTTTGGTTTTGAAAGATTTCGTAAGGCTACTATTTAGCCCTAGCACGCATGGATGCAGGATTTCTGAAGGGGGGGGGGGATCAAATGTGATGGGTGAGAAATGGGAAAAAATTGTTAATTTTCATGTCCTTCCACTAGGAAAATTTTTTTTTTTTTAAATTCTGGAAAGGAGGGGGGGGGGGTCCGGTCCCCTTGGACGCCTCTCTGGATCCATAACTACCTAGTGTTATTTAATTATTACTGGTATGTACTACTCTCATTTCACTGACAGTTTATCAACACTTGAACATTCTTGTGGATATCAAGTCAAAACTATTGACAGTCAAATAACATGTGAATTGTGCAATAGACAGTCAAATAACGTGGATTGTGCAATAGACAGTTAAATTACGTGGATTGTGCAATAGACAGTCAAATAGGATGTGGATTTTGCAATAGACAGTCAAATAACATGTGGATTGTGCAATAGACTGTATAACCGTTAACAAGCCGTTGTGTTTATCACGGCTAAACTCAAATGACGATATATGACATTTTGTACTTTTACAAAATCAGATCATCAAAATTAGTGAAAGCTTTCGCATTTTTTAATGTAAAAAAACAAAAAAAACATTATATTTTTACTTCAATTATAACACAATAATAATATTCGTCAACAACAAACAAAATTAAGAAACAAGAACTATTATGTAGACTTATCTTTGGATATCTAGGCCCCAAACCTCAACAAAAACAAATACCAAACAAAAACAGAAAAAATCCAAACAAAATACATATGCTGTAAAACACAAGATATCCATGTCTGTAAAACACAAGATATCCATGTCTGTAAAACACTAGATATTCATGTCTGTTAAATACTAGATATCTCTGTAAAATATTAATTATCCATGTTTGTTAAACACTAGATATCCATGTCTGAATAACACTAGATATTCATATGCTTTAAAACACTAGATATCTCTGTCTGTAAAATACTAGATATCCATGTCTGTAAAACACTAGTTACTCATATATGTAAAATACTAGATATCTCTGTCTGTAAAATATTAATTATCTGTGTTTGTTAAACACTAGATATCCATGTCTGAATAACCCTAGATATCCATGTCTGAATAACACTAGATATCCATGTCTGAATAACACTAGATATCCATGTCTGAATAACACTATATATCCATATGCTGTAAAGCACTAGATATCCATGTCTGTAAAACACTAGATATCCATGTCTGTAAAACAGTAGATATCCATGTCTATAAAACTTTAGTTATTCATATATGTAAAATACTGGATATCTCTGTCTGTAAAATATTAATTATCCATGTTTGTTAAACACTAGATATCCATGTCTGAAAAACACTAGATATCCATGTCTGAATAACACTAGATATCCATGTCTGTAAAACACTAGTTATTCATATATGTAAAATACTAGATATCACTGTCTGTAAAATATTAATTATCTGTGTTTGTTAAACACTAGATATCCATGTCTGAATAACACTTGATATCCATGTCTGTAAAACACTAGATATCCATGTCTGTAAAATACTAGATATCCATGTCTGAATAACACTAGATATCCATGTCTGTAAAACACTAGATATCCATGTCTGTAAAATACTAGATATTCATATCAGTAAAATATTAGATATTAATATCAGTAAAATTCTAGATAGCCATAACAGTAAAACACCAGATATCAGATATCTATATCAGTAAAATACTAGATATCCATGTCTGTAAAATACTAGATATCCAAGTGTGTAAAACACTAGATATTCATATCAGTAAAATATTAGATATTAATATCGGTAAAATTCTAGATAGCCATAACAGTAAAACACTAGATATCAGATATCTATATCAATAGAACACAAGATATTCATATCTGTAAAACACTAGATATCCATGTCTGAATAACACTAGATATCCATGTCTGTAAAATACTAGATATCCATATCAGTAAAACACTAGATATCCATGTCTGTAAAACACTAGATATTCATATCAGTAAAACACTAGATATTCATATCAGTAAAACACTATATATTCATATCAGTAAAACACTATATATTCATATCAGTAAAACACCAGATATCCATATCATTAAAACACCAGATATTCATATCATTAAAACACTATATATTCATATCAGTAAAACACTATATATTCATGTCAGTAAAACACCAGATATCCATATCAGTAAAACACTATATATTCATATCAGTAAAACACTATATATTCATATCAGTAAAACACTATATATTCATATCATTAAAACACTATATATTTATATCATTAAAACACTAGATATTCACATCAGTAAAACACTATATATTCATATCATTAAAACACTACATATTCATATCAGTAAAACACCAGATATCCATATCAGTAAAACACTATATATTCATATCAGTGAAACAATATATATTCATATCATTAAAACACTATATATTCATATCAGTAAAACACTAGATATTCATATCAGTAAAACACTAGATATTCATATCAGTAAAACACTAGATATGCATATCATTAAAACACTATATATTCATATCAGTAAAACACCAGATATCCATATCAGTAAAACACTAGATATTCATATATGTAAAATAACAAATAACCAAGTTAGTAAAATAATAAATATCCAGAAAGACATGTCTATAAAACAATAGATCCATATCAAAATCTGTTAATTACTAGATATACAAGTCTGTAAAATGTTAAGACATACACCTGTAAATTATTAGATTTTGGAAAATGATAGATACTAGTATGCCAATTTGTAAGCCTTCCATTAAGCTAGGAAGTCCGCTGTGTACAATTACCGTTGAACCAGTATGTGTAATCTGTCATGCATGCCTTCCATTAAGCCAGTAAGTTCGCTGAACACCCTTTCCCTGAAATAAACAATAATTTATTACACCCGGTTAGAGGATATAGCCATACAAGGGCGTAGAAACGAATTTGGGAGTGGAAAAGGGTGGTGGTAGCACTGACGGATCATGTACAAACTATATAAGATTTTGGTTACAATGGCAAACATTAATGTGTAAAAAAGAAAGAAAGAAATAGATTGACATGTAGGGGGCAGCGGGCCTCACATATACCCAAACGCCTATATTAACAGCACACAGATCAGTATTAAGGACAAATGTCAAACTTTTAAATATGAGCCAGTGTTTTTGGAAAAGATAAGTAGAACGCTTCGTTTTGTTCCATATTTACTGTGAAAAATATTATTTTATAATGATATTCAGAATCAGAGCCGTAGCTTGGGGGCAATTCATTTATTCAACTTTATTTTCAATATAAAATAACCAATATGGATTTTCAACACTACTCACTACCCACTGGAAAAAAAAACCTTTAGTTCCTTTCCCCCCTCCAGTCCTGATTGTTATATATTTAAGCAAGAAATACGGTACCTTAATTTCAATATCTCCTCGTAATTCTATGTCGTATCCACCTTGAAACCTCAAAGCGAGCTGGGTGGCTTCACTGATGTGTATTCGTAGAGCTGTGAGTGTTAAGAGATTGATGTTATAATTACATTTAATACGATGCATTTATAACATTTTCTTTCTCTGTGTCCCCCCCCCCTCCATACGTAGACGCACATACGCATACACACGCAGGTACACACACTAAAGAACGTAGGCACACGCTAGCACACGCACAAAAGAACGTAGGCACACGCTAGCAAACGCACAACACACACTAGCACACGCACAACACACATTACAATGACTATCATAATTTGATATCTGAAATAATTAATTTAAAGGAGAGTTTATCTGTATTGGTATTTTAAATGATCAGTTAAAGTTAAATAATTGAACTGTCGATATAGGCCTATATAACGCGATTTTAAGGATACTTACGTTCACCATTTGACTCCATGCGCGACGCCATGTTGACCGTATCCCCAAACAAACAGTACCTCGGCATCGTTAGTCCGACCACGCCTTAAAATCAACAAAACATAACACTCACATAACGAATAGTTCACAGATACCAACATTTTTCTATTCCTATAAATACCACTATTTGTTTACTATTCCCGTTTCCTCTCTACTACCGCTGTTTTTAGTTTACGAACATGTGTTACGTGTAACTCAGATTTATCTACCATTTTGTCAAATACATGTTGTATGCTAATTAAAAGTATGTAGTGTCTATACAACGACCATTCAAAAATATAGAAAACAACACACGTTACTTAGTTTAAATAGCTTATGTGCATTTAAAAAAAAAAACCCAGAACAGTGATACACAAAAGTCAGTATGTGAAAAGGTGTATGTGTGTGTGTGTGTGTGTGTGTATGTGTGTGTGTAGTGAGTGTGTGTGTGTAGTGAGTGTGTGTGTGTGTGTGTGTGCGCGTGTGTGTGTGTAGTGAGTGTGTGTGTGTAGTGAGTGTGTATGTGTGAGTGTGTGTGTAGTGAGTGTGTAGAGTGTATGTATCTGTGCGCGCTTGTAAGCGCGTACCAAATCCAATACCCTATTTAAAATCTGTAGTCTATGTGGATACAGCCGTATATTCGCTTACTCTACTTAAAAAGAGTAATCTATGTGAATGCAGCCGAAGTTTTGCGTATCAGTATTTAAAAAGATACAGCCACATTTTCGATAATACTAACATTAACGTAGGTAGTTGAGTTGCAATCACAGCTGCTTCATATCTTATATATACCTAAACAAACATCGCATCCTGCAGGGCCACATCTTCCAGAGGTGTGTCAGTATGGACCCAGAGGGGGTACAGTGCGTCCGGACCACATCCTTTCCTCGTATTTGTTTATATATATATATTCCGATTGGAAGGACCAGAATATTAACATCCCCCCCCCAGTCCTCTTCACATTTGAACCCCCCTTTCAGAAATCCTGCATCCGCACCTGTGATTGTTTTCTGTGTGTGTGTGTTTGTGTGTGTATATATATATGTGTGTGTGTGTGTGTGTGTGTGTGTGTGTGTGTGTGTGTGTGTGTGTGTGTGTGTGTGTGTGTGTGTGTGTGTGTATGTTGCAATTGCCACACCTTGAGAATCTCCAGAAAATAGCATATATATTCTCGAACTAGTCACACATTTGTTCATAAAAAGCAGTGCCCACCCTAGGATTTTGATTAGGGAACAGTCCTGTCCTGTCATTATAAAATATTGTAATATTAATAGATCAGTATCCCATACCTGCTGCACACAAGCCTGTATGTAGTCCAATGCGCAGTTTAAGCTGTACATTCGGTAAGTGAGGAACTCTGACATCTGATACGGCCTTTAGCAAATCTAGCGCCATATTGGCCACCTCAGACACGTGACGATTTCCGTTCCTGACGGGGAGGCCACTGACAACCATGTACGCGTCGCCTATCGTCTCCACCTTGTACACGTCGTGCTTAGCGATGGTTGAGTCGAAGTTTGTGTACAGGAAGTTGAGGAGGTCAACTACTTCAATGGGTGTGCTTTGTGACGATAGAGACGTGAAGCCGACAATGTCGGAGAAATATATTGTCACAGATTTGTAGATCTCAGGAACGACTTGTTCGCCACGTCTAAGTTTTTCCGCAACAGGTCTGCGAAAGAAGTTTTATAAAATGTTTCATTCTTGTCAGTTTTAGAAAAAACTACTATTTCATACTGTGGTGAAACAATTAATGAATGTCTTGTGGATATAAAGTCAAAACTATTGACAGTCAAATATCATGTGCAATAGACTGTATAACCGTTAACAAGCCGTTGAATGTAAACAAGTTTATTTGATTTGTTTTTAGTTGGGGGAGGGGGGTATTTAATGATGACACTGAAGCTATTCTTTTCATTAAAAGGGGAAACAACTGCGTAAAATATCATAATAAACATTCAAGACCAAAAAAAGAAGCTCATATTACTAAAGAAGGCAAAAGGTTATTTAGAACAACCAGTTATCCTTGATTTAAAAAATCTCCACTGGTAACAGTAGTTAATCAATTCACTCAAATATATGTGGCAGAATACTACATCACTTGCAAAAATGTTGATAAAGTTTTATTTCTGTAATCAATGACATCATTGCTGAAAACCAAAATAAACTAGATGTTGTTTTAGTAAAATTTGTGAAACAAGGAATGTTCGTACAAGACGTAATTAGTTTCAATTCTAAATCACTTGGAAAGGAAAGATGAGCTGTTTGATAATACTCTTGTTAGTGTTATTTTCATTATTATGTATGTATATACGTACAGTGGGAGCATATTGTACAATAATTTATCAGATTTCTTTCTTTCTTCAATCAACTCTGCAGTTCGAGCCTCCACGATCTCTTCCAGGTTGTTGGCATATCTTTCCAACATTCCAATCATATTGTCCATTATGTTGATTTTCCTAGCAAACAGTAATATAATTATTATTTCAATCCTACCAAGCAACAAAATGGATATTATTGCAATAATAAATGTAAACAAATATTGTCAGATATTACTTGAAAAATATTGCGTGTACCATGTAAATGAAACGGCAGCTGTCAATCACTTATCTTGACCATTTTCTACCAATAGTGTTTGATGTTTTTTCTTTTCTTCATATTTTGTTAATGCCCACGAAATTGTGACATACTGAACTAAGTTACGACCACATCTGTGTCAACTGGGTCAGTTTTAACATCTGTGTCAACTGGGTCAGTTTTATTTCTTTTTTGGGAGGAAGGAATATAGGTGCATTTAAATTAAAATTTATTCAGGTTTTACTACTGTTTCATTAAACAAATTTAATTAAGAATCGCATAACATATCGATTTTCGCTAGCTCTCAATCAATATTTAAATGATTAATTTAAATTCACGTGCTGGCCTTGGTCCTCTCTCTCCGATCATAGAGTTTTCAAGAATAGGAAAATATAGAAAAGTATTATCAATCTCGTCATGTTTTACAGTGAATACATGGTCTTGCCATTTTTTTCTATTCTTCTCTTGGTCTATGTTTTGTACAGTTGCTACTTTGATCACGATAACAACTATGTGGTTTGGATTCTCTTATTTAAAGCAGACGGTCAGTGGGCAATGCCTTGTCTTACCTGCCATTATTCAGCTGTATGAGTTCACGTCTGACAGCAGAAGCAGAAGGTCTGAGCGCCGGATCATCGTCCCAACACTGATGAATCAACGCGATGGCGTTTTTAGGGAAACTTGCCGTGTTTGACATCTTCTCTCCTATGACGTCAGGTCGACATGGCGGCTTCTCACGCCTCGTCACTCTCTCCACGATATCTGGTTAAAGAAAGGAAAAAAACTTGGGATTTGGTTGGTTGGTTGGTTGGTTGTATTTATTTTTCTTCTTATATCCAATTAAGGTTCAAGTGTCCTGGACATATAACTCAGCTTCCGGAGCTGTGACTTCAGGACAGTGTTTTTAGTGTTAATAGGAAAGACGAAACCCGCTGTCCCCACACTAATGCTACTACTCTTATCGATAAGCTGAAAAGGGATCTTTTATATTCACTATCCCAAAGACAGGATAGCACATATCAGGGCCTTTTATAAACCAGTTGTGGACCACTGGCCGGTTGTATAACACCACCTCAGCATACAGGTTAATCAGCGGCTATTAAGTGTCAATTTTATTCAATTCTTTTATTGACGTTGAACTTTACAGGTCATCTGTAAATACAAATACATAAAAATAAATACAAATTACAAATTCTCAAGTTGCAAATACAATACAGGATAACAGGAACAGATACTCCAGAAGACAGACAAATATTAACAAAACAGAACATAGTGAACAGACATAAGTGGAAAATGCCTTATGTAACTTCTTTTCTTAATTCCGATGCTTTATCAGACTCACCAGACTCACCAGACTATGGAATTCTTTTATAAAAAATGTAATAATTATAAAATTAGTTCTATTCATTGTAGTTCATTTTTTTTATTTGTCATGTAATTTAATTTATATGTTACTGAAGTGCTCCTTTCCAGGTCTTAATCTGGCCCTGTATGGAACCTCAAGGCCAGTATGATAAGGCCGTGTTCTCATTAACGTATTTTAATGCAAAACATAGATAACTTTCGGAACCTCAAACTATGAATAATGTGCCTATGTTCTTAGTAACGTACACCGTAAAGCTGTGTTCTCTGTAACGTGTCATAATATAAATTATAAATACCTTTCGTAACCTCTAGCCCAGTATCGTAAGGCTGTGTTCTCTGTAACGTATCATAATATAAATTATAAATACCTTTCGAAACCTCTAGCCCAGTATGTATCATAAGGCTGTGTTCTCTGTAACGTATCATAATATAAATTATAAATACCTTTCGGAACCTCTAGCCCAGTATCATATGGCTGAGTTCTCTGTAACGTCTCGTAAAATATAATTCCTAAGGCGTAGATGTCTCCTTTCTGGGCATCCAGGGCAGACACAGGTTCATCTTGAAACTGTAAATCAAGAATTTCTGGAGGGGTCCAAAATAAATCTGTTTAAAAAAATGGGCACATTACACAAAATTTTAATTTGAGTTGCATGACACAGAGTTATGTAATTATATTTTAACTTTGTGCCCAATGTATACACACGTACGTTTTAATTTAAAGTGTGTTGCACCTTTTTAAAACAATGCATCTAAAATTTTGGTTAATATATTGTTTCTAATACTGTCAAAACCCTATTTTTACTATTATCCTGCGTGTCTACCTGCCTGTTTGTCTGCCTGCCTGTATGTGAACGTTTTGATCTAATCTGTTGTGTAGTAAACAGGTGAGCAAACAGCTTATGTAGAGATGGTGTAAGTGTGGGTTAGTTCTGAATGGAAGAATAAATTATATTTGATTTTCAAAGTAACTTTTTTAAAAACTCATAACGTTTATTTTGAGAACATACATGTATAGAACATAGACACATACATTCCACCCGTTTTAGTGCCCCACATCTCGAGATATATCAATAATATTAAAGATCATGTAAATAAAGGGTGACACAATATACCGGTATACTGTATTGTATTACTTGCCAAGCGCAATATATACCGTGATATGGTTTCGTGTATCGCGATATATCTACCTAATGAGTATCCATCTATAAAACTCTTGACTATGACAGTAAGTTATAAAAATAAAAATAAAACTTAATTAAAACATAAAAATCTACTGTGTCTATATATTATTTTTTTTCATCAGAAATTGGTACAGGTCTACCTGCCGGAGATATGTTTAGTAATTAGTATGATAGTATCAAAATATGATTTTATCACATTTTGATAATTAATCAAACTGTTTTGCAATATGTACTGCAATATGAGTTAGCTGTATCGCAATGTATCGCAATAGGGTTTTGGCCATATCGTTGCACCCCTATATGTAAAACATGTCATTTATTCTTTTGGTTTGTTGACCGTACTTTGATAAATTTGATGTTCTGTCTGCTTGGACTGCATAGTTTTCCTGATTTTCTTCATGCCAAAATCTGTCACCTTAAGAACCCATCGGTTGTCAACGACGCAGTTACTGCTCGACAAGTTTCCATGGTACTTGAGCGGAGAGGAGTGGATGTAATGAATTCCCTTAAAACAATAATACATTTATCAACACTTTGATTCCTCCCTTAAAACAATAACACAACTATCAAATGTTTAACTTCTACTTTAAAACAATAATAAAGTTATCATGTGTTTGAGTCATTTAAAACAACTCAGCCGCTAATATCAAGTGTTTGATTCATTTAAAACAACTCGGATATCAATATCAAGAGTTTGAGTCATTTAAAATGACTCGGCTATCAATATCAAGTGTTTGAGTTATTTAAAACAACTTGGCTACCAATATCAAGTGTCTGACTGATTTAAAACGACTTGGCTACCAATATCAAGTGTTTGATTCATTTAAAACAACTCGGATATCAATATCAAGAGTTTGAGTCATTTAAAACAACTCGGATATCAATATCAAGTGTTTGACTCATTTGAAACAACTCGGATATCAATATCAAGTGTTTGACTCATTTGAAACAACTCGGATACCAATATCAAGTGTTTGACTCATTTGAAACAACTCTGATATCAATATCAAGTGTTTGACTCATTTGAAACAACTCGGATATCAATATCAAGTGTTTGACTCATTTGAAACACCTCGGATACCAATATCAAGTGTTTGACTCATTTAAAGCAACTCCTCTACCAATATCAAGTGTTTGACTCATTTAAAGCAACTCGGCTACCAATATCAAGTGTCTGACTGATTTAAAACGACTTGGCTACCAATATCAAGTGTTTGACTCATTTGAAACAACTCTCTACCAATATCAAGTGTTTGACTCATTTAAAGCAACTCATCTACCAATATCAAGTGTTTGTCATTTAAAACAACTCAACTACTAGTATGAACTGTTTGACTCATTTAAAACAACTCAACTATCAAAAGTCTGACTCATTTAAAACAATAACAATTAACAAGAGTCTGACTCATTTAAAACAATAATAATTATCAAGAGTCTGACTTATTTAAAACAATAATAATTATCAAGAGTCTCACTCATTTAAAACAATAATAATTATCAAGTCTGGCTTATTTAAAACAATAATAATTATCAAGAGTCTGACTTATTTAAAACAACAATAATAATTATCAAGTCTCACTCATTTAAAACAATAATAATTATCAAGAGTCTGACTTATTTAAAACAATAATAACTATCAAGAGTCTGACTCATTTAAATCAATAATAACTATCAAAAGTCTAACTTATTTAAAACAATAATAATTATCAAGAGTCTGACTTATTTAAACTAATAATAATTATCAAGAGTCTTACTCATTTAAATCAACAACTCAACCATCAAAAGAGAAATAATAGCTAAAACTTCGTTTTTGAATTATATCCTGCTGTTAACCTATTATGTCTCCCTATCCCCTCTCCCACAGACGACCTGACGTTTTTATTGGTTTGTTTTAATGTGTTCGAATAATCACTAATTGGAGCGACTATTTTACATTTAAAGCTTAAAGTGCACACCTTTCTCTTCAACATCCTATGTATACATATATATTATGTACATGACATTTCCATTTTCCTTATAAAAACAACCTAATACTTTCATGTTTTATATACAAATATTTCTTACGATATTAATTTCAAGAAACAAAATCTGTTTGGCATAAAACTGCATACAATCCATAAAATTACGTGGTATCAGCGGGATTCCTTGATCACTTTGAGCAATATATTGCATACAATACTACAAACTGTGCCGTCGTATATAACAAAATGTTATTAATTATCATAAACAATAAACTCATCATTGGTTTACTGGGTTTTATACTTTAAGGATAATAAAATATAGTTTTAATACAAGCTGATTACAGAGCCCATTATCTTTGAAAGATAAGACAAAATATATAGTCCGATAGCAAGGACACTTTTTAATGACACATTTCATATTTGTATTCACAATTTTATGCTGAATCTACAAATTCATTTTTAACTTGACGCAGCCTCTGCTCATGCAGAATGTAAGATTGAGGATATTTTCATTTTCATTTCCAGCAATGTTTCCAAAATATGGCATCTGTGACTACACATTTGCACCTTTAAATTTAACATTGTAGTATACGAAACGATGCGTTGGACACATGGCAGACCTACTTTATCGTATTTTAAAATTAATTTATTTAAATTTTTATTAATTTATTGTTTTCTTCTTCTTTTTTCATCATGTGCGAGCGTGCGTACATGCATGAGTGTGAAAGGGGTAGCGGGTTTTCAAATAAATAATAGAAAGTAATATTTACATTAGCGGCATCAGTCATCATGCTCAAGTTGAACATCCAGTCAAGTTTGATTTCGTGGTTTTCAATGATGTCCTTAAGCAAGAAACAACAGAATTACGTTTCGTCATCAATAACCTAGGCACCACAAGCAAATAAGTCATCACTGAAGCTAGATGTCCAATAAATGAACATCTTTTAGTAATAAAAGATATCCATACAATTACCAATCATTATTATTATTATTGTTAGTTATTATTATTGTTACAGTTATTGTTATTAATATTTATCAATAAATCTTGTAACTGTTTTTATGTTCTTATGAGGACTGCAACGATAGCCATTTTGTTACAACCCCTGCATCCTCCAAACATACAAGAATTACTACCCCCCACCCACCCCCCAAAAAAATTATCATTCCTTTGACGAATAACAACAGGTTTAATACAAACACATAAAAAAATTAATATATCGTTCCACGTCTTTTTGCAAAAATAACTGTTGACTATGGGTATACGCATTTAGCGTGACATCATTTTCAAATTATAAAATGGCTATAACGTGTATCTCCATTTACTGTCCGAATCAAGTGACAGTCCTCATAAAAACGTAGCAGAAACAATTTACAGAGAAAAAAGAAATGTCTGGTTATGCAAATAGACTTGTTTGTTTGGAGCATAAACGCATTGCATAGAAAACTTAAGGGAATTTTTTCTAAATTAAAGCAACAATACACAGAACGTATTATTAGATGATTAGATGAATAAAATATTTGGAGTTTTGTTCTCACACGTAAGTAGAAAAATAATAATTGAATAGGTATTAAAGGAAAAAATAGCAAAATTAAACTAAACTGAGCTAAAAAAAAAATAAAAAATAATTAAAATATATATAATAATTAAAAAAGGATAACAATAAGCTTCGGATATAAATATTTGAACATTAAAATAGGACAGTTGATGTTACCTGTAAGCTGCCTTTAGAACAGTAGTTTGTTAACCAGCATGGGTATTTCTCATCCAGACAAATTCCCACGAAGTTGTTCACATTCTCGTGAGAAAGATCTCGCATCTGCAATAACAACACTAGACAATTTAAAACAAAATAATATTAGCGTTCAGGGTGACAAGCATCTGTAATAACAACACTAGACAATTTAAAATAAAATAATATTAGTGTCATGGGTGACACGAATCTGTAATAATAACACTAGACAATTTAAAATAAAATAATATTAGCGTTCAGGGTGACACGCATCTGCAATAACAACACTAGACAATTTAAAACAAAATAATATTAGCGTCCTGGGTGACACGCATCTGCAATAACAACACTAGACAATTTAAAACAAAATAATATTAGCGTCCTGGGTGACACGCATCT
>JAULBS010100260.1:0-16192 GCA_032355785.1 Symmetromphalus regularis | reverse complement strand
AAGTCCAAAAACTTGGAACTGAACAGAAAGATGACGAGACTTGCAAGTATATTTCAGAAATAGAAGATCAAGAAGCTAAAATATATATAGAAGAACTTAGTATTGAAGAACAAAAAAAGCCTGTTGAAGAATATCTGGAAGAACCTAGTACTGAACTAAAAGAAAAGGAGGTGGGAAAGTATCTGAAAGAACCTAGTACTGAAGTCCAAGAACAGGAAGATGAAGAGATTGACAAGTATCTTATAGAACCTAGCTCAGAAGTAGAAGATAAAGAAGCTGAAATGTATTTAGAAGAACCTAGTACTGAAGAACAAGAAAAACTTGTTGAAGAATATCTTGAAGAACCTAGTACTGAAGTCCAAGAACTTGGAACTGAACAGAAAGATGAAGAGACTGGCAAGTACATGTATCTCATAAAACCTAGCTCTGAAATTGAAGATGAAGAAGCTGAAATGTATCTAGAAGAACCTAGTACTGAAGAAGAAGCAAAGCCTGTTGAAGAATATCTGGAAGAACCTGGTACTGAACTACAAGAAAAGGAGGTGGGAGAGTATCTGGAAGAACCTAGTACTGAAGTCCAAGAACTTGGAACTGAACAGAAAGATGAAGAGACTGGCAAGTATCTCATAAAACCTAGCTCTGAAATAGAAGATGAAGAAGCTGAAATGTATCTAGAAGAACCTAGTACTGAAGAAGAAGCAAAGCCTGTCGAAGAATATCTGGAAGAACCTAGTACTGAACTACAAGAAAAGGAGGTGGGAGAATATCTGGAAGAATCTGGTACTGAACAACAAGAAAAGGAGGTGGGAAAATATCTGGAAGAACCTAGTACTGAAGTCCAAAAACTTGGAACTGAACAGAAAGATGACGAGACTTGCAAGTATATTTCAGAAATAGAAGATCAAGAAGCTGAAATATATCTAGAAGAACTTAGTATTGAAGAACAAAAAAAGCCTGTTGAAGAATATCTGGAAGAACCTAGTACTGATCTAAAGGAAAAGGAGGTGGAAGAATATCTGGAAGAACCTGGTACTGAACAACAAGAAAAGGAGGTGGGAAAATATCTGGAAGAACCTAGTACTGAAGTCCAAGAACTTGGAACTGAACAGAAAGATGAAGAGACTGGCAAGTATCTCACAGAACCTAGCTCCGAAATAGAAGATGAAGAAGCTGAAATATATCTAGTAGAACCTAGTATCGAAGAACAAGAAAAGCCTGTTGAAGAATATCTGGAAGAACCTAGTACTGAACTACACGAAAAGAAGTCAGAAGAATATCCAGTAGAACCTAGTACTGAAGTTCAAGAACTTGAAACTGAACAGGAAGATGAAGAGATTGACAAGTATCTTATAGAACCTAGCTCAGAAATAGAAGATAAAGAAGCTGAAATGTATCTAGAAGAACCTAGTACTGAAGAACAAGAAAAACTTGTCGAAGAATATCTGGAAGAACCTAGTACTGAACTACAAGAGAAGGAGGTGGGAGAGTATCTGGAAGAACCTAGTACTGAACTACAAGAAAGGGAGGTGGGAGAATATCTTGAAGAACCTACTACTGAACTACAAGAAAAGGAGATGGAAGAATATCTGGTAGAACCTAGTACTGAAGTTCAAGAACTTGGAACTGAACAGGAAGATGAAGAGACTGACAAGTATGTGATAGAACCTTGCTCTAAAATAGAAGATCAAGAAGCTGAAATATATCTAGAAGAACCTAGTACTGAAGAACAAGAAAAGACTGTCGAAGAACAGAAAGATGCTGCTGACATGTATCTGACAGAACCAAGCTTTGAAATAGAATATACTGAAGCAGAAATGTATGTGGAAGATTCTGATATTGCACTACAAGAAAATGAATCCAAAGACTATCAGAAAGAACCTAGTACTGAAATTCGAGAATATGGACCTGAACAGGGAGATGAAGAGGCAGACAAGTATCTGATTGCACCTGGCACTAAAATAGAAGGTGGAGATGCTGAAATATATCAGGAAGAACCTAGTACTGAACTACCAGAAAAGGAAGTGGAAGAGTATCTGGAAGAACCTAGTACTGAAGTTCAAGAACATGGAACTGAAGATGAAGATACTGACAAATATCTGATGGAACCTAGCTCTGAAATAGAATATCAAGAGGCTGAAATATATCTAGAAGAACATAGTACTAAACTACAAGAAAAGGATGTTGACGAATATCTGGAAAAACCTAGTACTAAAGTCCAAGAACTGGATACTGAACAGAAAGATATAGAGTATCTGGGAGAACCTTGTATGGAGCTGGAATATACTGAAGCAGACAAGTATCAACTACAGTCTGAACTGGAAGACAGGTATGAAAAAGAACCTAATTATAAATGGGATATAGAAGAGATGAGGGTAAAAACTGTCCTTATAATAAATGGCAAGATAGCATGCAAACAGCCACATGAAGGTACCCCTACGTGTACTGTTCCTCATCGTGGTGTAGGGGTGACAACATTCTCATGGGTACTCCATGGGAATGGCTAATACAGTACAACTTCCATGTCTTCTTGTGATCAATGGGATCTTGGTGGTTAAGTTGAACATGCCTTATCTTTATATCTCTACAGATATGCTTTGAACAATAAACCACTTTGGCCCATTGTTCAGATTGAAGGAAATATATGTGATATATATGTAAACGGTGATGGTACATACTTCACTTAATTCATCTGAAAAAGTGATTCAGTAGCATGATTTGTTAGTGATGGTGTGAAAACTTAGCATCACCGTAACATCTATCAGAAGGATAAAGCTCACCATAAAAATGGTTTAATCCAAAAAATATTTTAAACTTATATTCAGTATTCCTAACCTTCCTCAGTTGATTAATGCTGATACTTTTAACCTTTAGACTACTGAATTCTTCTAAATGTTAATTCCCCCCCAAAAAATGGATTAATTTTGAAAAAAATCAGTTTGAGAGGCATCTCATTTTGATCATATATTTTGACTTTAAAACTTAACAAAACAATAAAATAATATAAAGGTGTGACAAATTAATATTATTTTTGGGTTTTGAAAGGCTTTTGTTGGTGCACGATTTGCAATCTAGAAAGGTGTAAAAAACAAACAGACAAAAAAACTTGTAAACTACACTTCGTAATTCATATTTATGGTCGGATCGCTCACATTCAACACCATATACTCGCCTTCACACTCGATGCCATTAAAAAAAATTATTTGAAAATTCTCTCACTATTCGCTCCTGATATTCAGAATCAAAATCCTCACCTTCGGTAAACCGCAAACTAATATTTATTGCCAATTAGCTCTTGAAAATTTGCGTATTGCCGCTCCGCCATTGTTCGTCACATTAGGAAAAACTTCATGAAAAAGACCTGCTTTTGGGAACATTTTATGGATATAGTTATTGCATCATTTCCTCCCATAATGCATTTAAGCAACTGGATATACTAATTTTAAAGGGCCAGTTTGATTGTCGAGAAATATTGCCTGCAGTATTCAAGCATTTGCATGACGTTATCGAGAAAAGTCACCTGCAGTGTCCAGAAGGTTATTATTCCTGTTGAATTTTATTTTCCAAATACTTGTGCTGGTTTAAATGTTAAGTTTGAACATGCGTAAAACATATATCGTAATAAATTAATGTTTGAAATTTTGTAAGTCAGTTTAAAATGTAACTTCTTTAAAGCAAAAAAACCAAAAACAAAACAAAAAAAGCCCACCTGAACCAACTTTACAAATGTTACTTCTACTCATTTAAGCATTTAAATAAGGATCACAGCTATCGATAATTGAAAATAATAGAGCTACAATTGAGTGAGAAGTAAAAAACGTAAGTTAATCCAACAAGTTGCATTTGCAAAACCACAGTCTTGTCTGGAATCAGAAAAGTTACTAACAAGTTTGAAATAAAGTTTCAGATCCAGAAAAGATGTGGTTAATCATCTGTTGACTTCGAAATGTTTTTTAGAAAGGTTTCTGTCTTGAAACAATACTTGTTCTCAGCATTTGTTTTGAGGTATAGAAATATTACAATACTGCATGGAAGTACAATATTAAAAAATATCTCCATGATATGGGCCTTAAAGGTATCCTATCTGATATCGCAAGGCTGCTTTTAAAAGACAGATCTTTTGAAATGAATCATTATTGACTCAAAATGGAGTAGCTTATCTGTTAGCTTATTTTTTGTCAATATTAATTGCATCACCAACTGCATAAAATCAGAGTTTGATAGTTCATTCTAAATATGATGATTTTAAAGTTTGTTATAGATCAGCCAATATGAATATAATTAAACAGGTTTGTTTGAATAAACTTCAGCACTGGGCAACCAACAGTAATTAAAAAAAAAAAAAAATTAAAATCTGTTTGCATGCTTTTTTGACAGAAAAGGAATTTTTATTTTGATCCAGAACATTTTTGGATAAAATAAAAATTCCGTTCTAGTTGTGATTTTGCATTAAACATTCATGAGGTCAGAAGTAAGAATGATTCAAGGCCTGAAATAATTAGTCACTATTTCTAACCACCTTTTAGAGTTGGCAGAATAGTGAGCACTAATAATGTGTAACACCAGTATTCAACCTGGTCCTCGAAGCAGGTGGAGGTAATAATTCTACTTTCTTTTGAATACAGACCCAGTTTGTGCATTTGGTCTTAGAAACAAGGGAAAAAATATACTAGTTCAATTAAAGCCCTCAGAAACCCCTATAAAGCGGTCCTAAAAAGTGATAAATGAGCTTAAGTTAACAATATTGCAATTAAAAGTGAAATTGAATTCCCCTGAAGCATCTTAGAAAGCCAATTAGTGATAAATGTGCTTAAATTAACCATACTACAAAACATTGCATATTTATTCATCTAGATCAACAGATATATATTTTTTATGGAGTTCATTTAATAGGCTGATTTATGTTGTTATGGTATTTCAAAATTTTATTTAGGCCCTGTATATGACATTTAGATTGGTACATGTAGGTATGATTTTTGAACTATTTGTGGGGCTTAGATAAAGCCAAACTTAGGACACTTGTCCAGGGGGTTTCAATTTCACTTTTAATATTTTCTCCTATGTTTTTCAGACCAAGTGCAAAAACTGGGCCTATACCAAGAAATGAATGAAATAATTTGCACTTTTTTTAATTTAAACTCTTTTCACTATTTGGAAAAACTTCATACTCCTCTCTAATGGATTCAGGGGGGTTCAATATCACTTTAAAAAAAAAAAATCTATATTTTTGAGACCAAATAAATAAAACATGTATCAGAAATTAATGAAAACATTTTTAATTTACCACTCTGTCTCTTGACATTATTTTAACCCCTGTCATTAACTATTGTCATTTATGACTATCTTATTCACCTGACAAATTACTGACTTCATCTAATATTAACATGCAGTTGTAAGGCAAACTCCTGAAATCACAATTTTCCTTCACTGTTTCATATTAAACCACCATGTTGACATTTTGGGAAATAAAAAAAATCAATTTACCTACTAAATCTGCTTTGAGTTTACCCATTGTGTCTACTTTAGTACTAGTAGCCAATATACAAATATTAAATAGTTTATTAAATAAATTCTAACTGGTAAGGTTATTAAAAAAAGTTTGAAGAAAATAATAACGCCTATCTTCGAAGATTGACAATTCTCCTATAGAGAATCACATTTTCCCACACATATTTTTATTTTGAATAAAGTACCCTCTACCTTATTGTTACCACTTTCTTTGTGCATTGACAGTGTTATGTTTTGGTGAACTGTTTTCGTGTTAAACATGTTACAGATGATGTATTTAGTAACAGGTGTTTGGTGAAATCATTTCAGTTCACCAACAGAATATTTTAACATTTTTAAAGCATATGATACTTCCTTTGATAATAATATTTTAAAGGTACATTTAAAAAATCTTTGGTAGCTTTTCTTAATGATTAACAGTATACATGCATGTGTATATAGTGTTCAAAATAATTAAGGGATATTCAAATGTAACACATGATAACAACAGTGTAATATTTATAGTAATTGTAGTTAGTGGCAAAGCAATTGCATTGATGTGACACAACATCGCCATTAAATGTTTATCACTTTATGCCAGGATATTGATGCAGTTGTGGATCCAGGCAGAATACAGAGGATCAGGGCCTCCCTTTTTGAAAACCGACCATAACCTCTAAGGTGAAATGATACTATTACATGCAGCGCCACTTCATTTGGCAGCAGTAGACTGGTTAACTAGCAGAATGATAGATTCAGCATTGACCTAACAAAATACCATCCATCACATTTGGACCCTCCCCTTTCAGAGATCCTGCATTAGTAACTGCTGATGTATGGCTAAACCAGACCCAAATAGCCAACAAGGGTAGTACATGTTAAATTAAAGTTGTTTATGATTAATGCATTCATTAATAATTAGTAAAGTCAACAGTTCACTAAACATTAATGGAGCATTTTTGCCATACACCAGATGAACATCCATTAAAAATTTGGGTATATCCTGTTCTGTTCCTGTAATCTGCCAAATGTCTTGATCGTCGCTGAAATTGCCTGACTATATCCCACATTTATTCAGTGGTGGGAAGAAATGTGCTTGGTGCTGGTTATGGTAGTGTACTCTTATTTTGAGATTTGTATCTCTTTTTTTTTTCTATATCTATTATTATTTGAATTCAGATATCCCCTACTTATTTTGAACAGTATATTTATTTATTTGATCATAATTGCACCCTGACATTTAATTGATTTTATTAATAACATTTATATATTTTACTCATTTATAGGAAGCCATAAGCTGATTTAAGCATGAAATTACTAAATATATTTTGTTTTAACTGGAAAAGTGACTCGAACATTGTAGGAACAAATAGGTTTCATTCTGTTAAAACAGTTTGGTGAAATTTCAGGTTTAGGAAGGATGAAATTATTTTATATTGCTCTGCTCTACTTTTGGTTTTTCTTATTTAACTCATGTTTTTATTTTGGATAAAACAATCCTAACATCAGTATCACCATTGTTTTTAGTGACACTGACAGAGCTTCATGTTTTGGTGTTTTTTTAATGACCAGTTTGGAATAATTTATTTGGTAACTAATGTATTTGATGTTATTTAAATGAAAAAGGATATCATGATGAATGTTAATGAATATGTCTGTGATATTTTGTATAATTTTGTTATATTGTAACTATAAATATTTCAATCTAGGTATTTATACTGGTTTTTAAAATTCATTATGCACCAATGAATGGTGCCTAACAATTATATTTTTTGTTTTGTTCTGGGGGTCTCACAGGGGATGTCATCCAGTCACCACTGAAATGTCTTAATAATACACTTTCACTTGCCTGCTTAGTGACATAACTTACACACACATTGTATTGATGAATATATTTTATACTTGCCACATGAATATTATGTTAAAGGAAGTACATGAAATGATCTGGATTATTCTTTATGATCCTGTACTACTATTTGCTTTATTATTTTACATTGCAAAAATGTGAAACTTTTCAGAACAATATCTTACATAGTAATAGTAATGCATTGTAATAATTATCTTTTTCAGTGGGAAAGATTTGGATATTGTTTTAAAATACGGTGAATACATTTTTTACATTATGGCATTTTCTGGAATTTTCTTTACAATATAATTTGAAATACAATAAATACGAAAAAAGTGTATCCAAATAAAGTCCAACGAATTAAAAATACTAAATCAAAACAGAGACAAACCACAGTATCATAACAAAAAGCATGCCAAAATGTTAGTCATTTAATTTCAGTTGCACATACATATATATGTACATAAATAAAATCTAAATAAATAGATATGTTAAAAATTCATTGATTTTTGCTAATTAAACTACTGTATTTGAAATAATAACCTGCTAATGGCTATATTATTCCAGACAAAATAATATCACAGTTTTGTTTTGCTATTTATTACAAAAGAGGAAATAAGCTATTTAAATTAATCAGTTCAAAATGTAATAATTTGATTTCAAATTCAATATTTTTCTAGGTGTTCTTTATCATATGTAAAAAAATCCTGTGTCTAAAATTGCCTAATATTGTGGAACTTTGATAATGAATGTTTAATAATGAGTACAATTGTGTATTCTTGTCAATAAAAAGGAAGTGCCATTAAGAGAGGTAAAATAACAAAGTAACATCATTAAATTTAACTAGTTTGTCATATGTAATGTTAGAATAATAGTTTTCTGTGAAATACAGTCTGTGTGTTAATGTGAAAACTAAATGGTAAATGAAAGTGCTACCTGGAGAAAAATGAAAAATTAAAATTCCATTTTCATCACTGGTTGTTGTTAAACAGATATAAATAATATTAATCATTTTTAGTAATAAATGGCAAGATAAGAAGCAAGACAAACATCAGCAAAAAATTAGTAATGAACTGCAAGACAAGACGGCATGGACATGAATCAACAAAAGTTTAGTCCTAAACTGAAAGATATGAAGGCAGACAAGTTCCAACAAGAAGATGAGGAAGAGGGGTTTCAACAAGGATCTAGTAGGGAACATGAGACAGACACATTAGAACAAGAATCCAGTACTGACCTCCAAAATAAGTTAGCCATTGAGATCACACAAATATCTAGTCCTGATCTGCTAAGTGAAAGCAACTATGATAATATGCCAACTGAGGTTCAGCAAGTATCTAGTCGTGATCTCCTAAGTGTGGAAGACCTACCAAGCGAGATTCAGCAAGTATCTAGTTTTGAGTTTCTATATGATAAGATGACAGGTGATGATCAAGAAGTATCAAGTGCTGATTGGTTAGGTGAGGGAGGAAACTCTAGATCTGAACCGAGTTATACGGTGTCATGTGAGGTTCAGCAAGTGCGTAGTCTTGATTTTCTATCTGAAGCAGACAGACAAAAAGCTCTTACTAAACTAAAAGATATGGTGACATGCGAGGTTCAACAAGTATCTAGTGATGATTTCTTATGTAAAAAATCTAGTCGTAATCTTGATCTGCTATCGCCTAATATGATTGCAACTGGGATTCAGCAAGTATCTAGTCGTGATTTCCTAGTTGTGGAAGACCTGAATGAGATGGTATGCGCAATTCAGCAAGTATCTAGTTTTGATTTTCTACCTGATTCGTCATGCGAGGTTCAACAAGTATCAAGTGCTGATTTGTTAGGTGAGGAAGATACATATGAAACAATATCAAGTCAGCTTCAGCAAGTGTGTAGTCTTGATTTTCTAGTTGATGCAGACATAAAAAAACCTAGTACGAAGCAAAAAGATAAGAAGGGAGATGAAGTTAACCTATTATCTAAGGCAGACATCAATAAAGACAAATCGGACACTGAAATGCAAGAGGTTCTACATACATCTAGTATTTCTCTACTGTTTGGGACAAACACACATGGACATGCATCTAGAACTCGTCTACAAGATAAGAAGGCAGACAGGTATCAAGAAGAATCTTGTATGGAAATGCAAAATACCAAAACCTTCCCTTCTTTTGCCACTCTCACCCCTACACACCTAACCACCCAGAGATTTTTAAATTCCTTTCTACTTGTATGCAACAAAAATGTTGGTAAAATAAGAGAGTATTCTCTTTTAAATACTTGTGTTTTGAATCATCTTGTTGGTTTTGATAGGTTATGAGTATTAATCTATTCAGATTGAATGCTGATTCTGATCGGCAAGACTCATGAATAAACAAATATTATTGGAAATTTAAATACTTTTTTATTTTAATATTTACTTTACCGATTTATTACTGTAAAAAAAATGTTTATTGTGTAGATATGCTTAGGAATTTTTTTACCAACAAAAATTAAATATTGAAAAAAGTTTGATACAGAGGTAAATGTAATTAATATGTTTGTTCTTAGCTATAAGGAGTGTTTGACCATTTTAAACTTTTCTTTACAATTAGTAAGACCTATTTTTATTACTTGTTTTATTATCTGACAACCCTAAAAAAGAGAGAAATAAATTACTTCAGGAGAATATGAAATAAATATAAAATGACATAAAATAAATTATATTCCCAACAACACTTTATAGCCTATACATAGTTTTATCTTAATATTTTGTCTAAAAATAATGCACTGTTATGTACAATTGGTGAATCATTTTATTTTTATTTTGTCTTTGACACTCTCCAAATTGTTTAGAGAAAAATCTGTAAACCAAGGAGTAAAAAAATATATAATGGAAAAGCATTCTTATTTATACTTTACCATGCTGTGTTTGATCATTTGAAAAAAGTTATGCAGGCGCACTTATTTAAATAGTATTTCTTGGAAATTATCATTCCCAAGACTTCTAATTAACAATCCTTATAATTTAAATGCATCTAAATTGATTTATTGTTAACCTTTTCTCACTTAGGAAATTTACTGTATTTTTATATGGTGCCTATTACATGAAATAATTCCATTTATATAACCTAACATTATTAATATATAAATCAAAATTAATATGAAAACATTTTGAGAGATAGTAGACCCTATACATAACAATCCTTCAAATTGTCAATGATTTTTTTAATAAAAAACCTATACATAACAATCATTCAAATTGTCAGTGATTTTGTAAAAACCCTATACATAACAATATTTCAAATTGTCAATGATTTTTTAAATAAAAAACCAATACATAACAATCATTCAAATTGTCAGTGATTTTGTAAAAACCCTATACATAACAATCCTTCAAATTGTCAATGATTTTTTAAATAAAAAACCTATACATAACAATCATTCAAATTGTCAGTGATTTTGTAAAAACCCTATACATAATAAACATTCAAATTGTCAATGATTTTTTAATAAAAACCCTATACATAACAATCATTCAAATTGTCAGTGATTTTGTAAAAACCCTATACATAACAATCATTCAAATTGTCAATGATTTTGTAAAAACCCTATACATAACAATCCTTCAAATTGCCAATGATTTAAAAAAAAAACTTTACATACATTGTAACAATCCTTCAAATTGACAGTGATTTTTTAAAAACCCTATACATGTACATAACAATCCTTCAAATTGTAAATGATTTTGTAAAAACCCTATACTTAACAATCCTTCAAATGGTCAATGATTTTAAAAAAAATACCTATACATAACAATCCTTCAAACTGTCAATGATTTTTTAAAAAACCTATATACATAACAATCTTTCAAATTGTCAATGATTTTTTAAAAACATTTATACAAATATGTAAAATGTTGGTATTTTACACCTTATGAAGTAGTTTATAATAAGGTAAAAATGTGATACACATATATGCAGCAAACAGTACATGCAGCATGCAGTGATTATAATGTTGTCTTTCTAATAAACCTGAATATATAACTAACAAATTTTAATTTCTCCAATATTAAAAAAAAAATTCTAACTGGATTTTATTTCTGTTTTTCCTTTTTTACACAAATAGATTTTTTTTTTTTTATGTTTTATTAAATAACTATTCTTGATCGTAATCTAGTACTGAAAAAGAAGAACCTGAGGTTGACAAGCATCTGCTAGAACCTGGTACTAGACTGCGTTATAAGGAGGCAGACCAGCATCTGATAGAACCTGATGTTGATCTGCAAGATAAATACAGAGGAAGATATCTTGAAGAACCTAGTTCAGATCATAAATATATAGCAAAACCTCGTACAGACAAGTATCCATCAAAACGTAGTTCTAAACTCCAAGATGAACACGCAGATCAACATCTGGTAGAACCTGGTATTGAACTGCAAGATGAAGACAGTGAAAATTATGAAAGATACCTTGAAAAACCTAGTTTTGGATATGAACATGGAGATCTTGATGAGTGCCTAATAAAACCTAGTACTGAATTGGGAGATAAAAAGGCAGACAAATATCTAAAACCTGGTCCTAAACTGCCTAATAAGAAGCCATATAATAAAAAGAAATATGATACGGGTCATGAATATCTGGAAGAATCTGATAACAAGGTTGATGAACCTTGGTATGAACAGAAATATAAGGAACCAAGTGAGGGACATATGCCTTTAGAAAAAGATATAGTAAGTTGCTAATTTATTCAAATTTAAACATTATATAAAGTCTCACACACAGAAACATCCACTCACACACACACATATACATGTATATACATATGTAAGCACATGCACACATATATGCACACAAACATGCACATGCAAACATACATAGAACATGTATGTGTTTTTCTGTATTCCACTTGCATATTTTTTGACTGAAAACCCTGATGACAAAGCATAGTGTCTCCAGTAGGAAATACATGTGTAGAATTGAGAAAACACAAAAAATACATTTGTCATTTTATTTTTATTGCTTAATCTTTTTTACTAAAAAAAAAGAGAAAAGATTCTTTTATTTTAATTACTAGTAGTCATTGAGATAACTTTTACTGTTATGTACACTGACAGCCATAGATATAGCAGCATCAACTCAAGTGTCACTAAATCAGTGAAAGTAGCAAGCATATTCTGTTCAGGCACTGTATTATGAAAAAAGACACTATTCTGCAAAGAGATTACAAAGTCAAAGATGTTGGTAATTTCATTCACCAGCACTTATTGTACATGAGGTTCCAAACTAAATTTCTGGTTATGTCGTATAAAATGTCAATATGGCAGAAGAGTTATGTCTCATAAAGCATATGATCCTACTGATGAAGTCCTGGGGAATATGATTCCACACATGAACCAAATTTGCTTCCACTTGCTGAAGAGTGTGAGCAGGGACTTGCAGTCAGAGTAATTGTCCCATTTCATCCCACACGTGTTCTAAAGGAGCAATGTCGGGTGACAGAGATGACAATGGAAGAACATTGATTTGTTGCTGGTTCAGATAGGCCATGGTGAGTCTGGCCATGTGAGGCCTGATATTATCCGTTGTAATGTCTATAGATAAGGGTCAGCTGCCATATGAATCGTGACGTGGTTTTGGGCATTGCAACATCGAAATCTGTTGCACGGATCAGACAGGTAAATCTGACAGTCTTGGTCATGGGTAGTGAAACATATATATGGTGCCCATTTGTCGTAGGCTTTGTTGCAGTCTCACAATGGTAGAGCTGTTGCAATTGAATCTATGGGCCAGTTACCTTGAAATGGTACTATAAGGTGTCAACGCGTGCATTTTTGAGATTTTCAGGAATACTGATCCCGAACAAGAACATGCTTCGGTACATGCACAAAGTACAGTGTGACATGACCTTGCATCCAGTTGCATTCATTCTACCCTACATTTCAGACCACATCTCCACAAAAACAAAAAATGAGCCACATAAATGAGTGCTGCATTTTCTATGGTTGTCAGTATATTATCATATGGATGTAATACATTGGAGTAGTATAATAATATATTCAGTTACTATTGTGACTTAAACTGGCACTATTATACATGTACATGTAGTTGCACAAGATGGTTGTCTTCCAAAACATATTTGTTTTGAAAAGTATTATATTTAAAAAAGTAAACCCTCAGATATGTCCACGTAACAAATTACCATCAATTTAAAGCAGTATAAAAGCAGGTGCAAAAAACATTTCATATTGTAATTAAAAATGTATGTTCAAATTTAAAAGATTTATGAAAGTAGATCATAATGAGATGTTGTTTGATTGTTTACACTTCTATATTTTACAGACAATGAAACTTTTCTGTTGCAGGGTTATTCAGCTGAAGAAACACCATCATCTGATTCATTATTTGGTATAGTAGAACCTGATCCTAGAGATGCGATAAGAGCAATGTACAATGTTAGACTTTTTTTACATTTTATTATAATATTAACATATTCGCATCTTAACTAATTACAATCACATGATGTTTATTTATAATGCATTGTTGATTAATCTAAAATTATCCAAGATCTCTTTGTTTTAAATAACGTCCTAAATAATTTGATTTAATTTGATATTTAAATACAAAATTAATATATTAATTTTGTAGTTTTCACTTTTCTGTTTATAGCACATTCAAATACAAATCATTTTACATGTAGTTTAATCTAAATATGAACATTCAGTACCACTCTTTCCACTTAATTACTAATATTTATATACGGAGCATGGGTTTATTCCATATCAATAAAATTCAATGAGTTTACTTTGGTCATAATTTGATGACTGAAGGTGAAATTTAGATGTTAACTTTTAAGCAACAGCATTTACTGTTGCGTTAAAGTATTAATTATACTATTTTTTTGAATTTACCTCTATAATTAAATGCTAGAGCAATGAAATAGGGTTCATAGTTGCACTTATATGTTAATATTTTGACTTCAACAGAGAGCAGGTGACAGAAAGCCACAATGTGTGGTCTTTGCAATGGGTACAGGTATTCCCCGGAGGCAACAACGAAGAGAAAGCAGAGAAATACCTAAAGCGCATCATCTTCCTTCAGTAAGTTAAACAAGTGAATGAATGTAGAGAAAATAGTCAAACCTGTCTTAAGAAGTCTCCCAGTAAAGTAGATCATTTGAAAAAAATAAAGATGACCACTTAAGATCAGTAATTTTTTAACAGAGATCGATGCTAATAAGTGTTTGACTATATTAGTATATGTACATGTACATATCTATTTAAGGATTGTAATATTTGTAGAAAATAATAAAAATGGACATGTAATTTCGTTTTTTACAGTAATATGTTATATTCCTTGGATGTTATCAGAGATGAGTCAGTATTTATTTATATGTGATTAATTTAATGATGGAAAGTTCAGTGTATTTAAAGAAATTTTATATTTTCAACCAATGTTCTTATATTTAAACAACAATTTAACTGAAAAAATGCTGACACACCAAGAAAATTGTGCCTGTTTATCAATATTACAAAGTGTGAAAATCTTTTCTATTTATTATGCACATAACACCTAAAATTTGAAGATCATGTCAGCTAACAGGTTGACTTAACACTGTTGTTGTACAAGTTACATTATTCACATGATGTGAACAGTGATATTTGTTTGATTATCTCATCCCCCAGCACAAACAAATAAACATCGGCTATTGGGGGTCACGTAATGTGAACAAATTCAAAAATAAATCGAAAAAAGACATAAAGTATTCAAACAGTAACCTCTCATTGGTAGATGTACCACATTTGATCTATTTCCTTATTGTTTCAAATAAACATTTAATGGCAAATACTGAGTGATGATTAAGATGTACTACTACTAATATTAATCTTCAACATAATTAAAAGTATATGAACTGCTTTGAGTATGTAATAAATAATATATTTTTTGTTCCTTAAATTTCAATATAACATTCATTAAACCCACTAATACTTTTCCATCATAGCAGTTAATTTGTAACTGTTTAATTAACCTTTAGACTACTGAATTTGTGTTTTATAGCAAACAAGACCTGGACCATCATTGCCAAAGCCATTACAAGAAGGTTCTATAGCAAAAGAAATAATTGATAAACATTTGAAGAGATTGGAATCTATTAAAGTAATACAAAATTTTATTAATTTACAGTAAACTTAACCTTTAGACTACTGAATTCTTTTAAGAGTTATTTCCCCCCAAAGCTGGATTAATTTTTAGAAAAATCAGTTAGAGAGGTATCTCATTTTGATAAAATATTTTGACTTTAAAACTTAACGAAACAATAAAATAATATAAAGGTGTGAACAAATTAATATTATTTTGGGGTTTTGAAGGGCCTTTTTGTAGGTGCACGCACGATTTGAGGTCAAGAAAAAAACACCCAGAAAAACCCATAAACCATGCATGGTCATTTGTATTTATGATTGGATCACTCACATTCAACATCATATTCTCGCCATCACACTTGGTATCATGCAAATTTTCCAATATTCAGGATCTAAATCTTCACCTTCGGTAAACCCCAAAATAATAATAGTTCCTAATTAGCTCTTCAGAATCTCAGCATTGTGCCGCACCACCATTGCTCATCATGTTATGAAAAAAACTTGAGTTTATACTAAAAAAAATTATTGATAAAGGAATTCTAACGCTTCAAAAACCTGCTAATAAAAAAAATATAAATATAAAAACATTTTTTTGTTAAACTTAAATAAAATAATAAAAAAGTAAATAACACACACACACACACACATGCACGCATGCACACACACACACACACACACACACACACACACACACACACACACACACACACACACACACACACAAAAAAAAAATTAAAAAAAAATAAAAAAATAAAACAATA
>JAULBS010100249.1:0-16195 GCA_032355785.1 Symmetromphalus regularis | reverse complement strand
CCCCCCCCCCCCCCCCCCCCCCCCCCCCCCCCCCCCCCCCCCCCCCCCCCCCCCCCCCCCCCCCCCCCCCCCCTGGTGGGGTGGCCCGAGGCAATTGCCCCCTTATAAATCCGACCCTGGTGTCGTTTCTCGTGTAATAGAGTATAACTGTTTTAAAAATATTAAAAATATTTTCATTAACATGTGAGAAACGAAGATTTTTTAACCTGCTACTTCCTGGAGAAATCTTATTGCAAGAAACGTACTGTAATTATACACTATGTTTTTTTTCAAAATGTTACTGTTTTCTAAAAACATTTCCCTAACTAATTTGAACCAACTCATTCTGTTTTTTATGCAACAACTTACTTTTTCTGTCTCGTTGACGTTGAGACCTTCAATTGATTCGAACATGAAATGCATCACTGTCACCTGGTTGTTCTCAGCAGCGCAGTGCAGCAGACCCAGCCCTTGCTGCGAAGACAAAGCCAAACACACGCTATTTATGACACATGGTCAACATGAGAAACCCGATACATAAAACTACTTTGATAACGCTTTCCAAAAGTATATGATGCTACAACGTTTTTAAATAACCAGAAGAACGTAAGATGAAAATAGATTTCAGCTGTGGATCATTTTTTAATTATTTTTATTATCACGGTACGAGTTGTCTCGGATTACAATAACAACAAAAATATTTTTTTTTATTAAAAATGGTAGCTCAAATGGTAGAGTGTCCGCCTGTGAACCGGTCTAATATAGATTTTTTACCCAATCCACCTCCCCCCATCTCGTCCCAAAGTCGTTCCTACAAGCCTGCAAATGTCAAGGAAAATAGAAAAACAGGGTATTGTGGATCGATCCTTCTGAGTGGACCCATTTGCAGTTTGGGTTATTTTCCGTTTCAACGAGTGGTCCACAACTGGTGCATCAAAGGCCATGGTATTTGCTGTCCTGTCTGTGGGACGGTGCATATAAAAGACCCTTTGCTTCTTATGTGGCGACAGTGAGTTTCCTCTAAAACAGATGTCAGAATGACCATATGATTGACGTCCAATAACCGACGATGAAATAAAAAACCAATGTGCTCTAGAGGCGTCGTTAAATAAAACAAACTTTACTTTTTAATTAAAAATGATTATTATTCAGTTGGAGCGGATATCGATATTAAAAATGCCTTGACTGAGATTTGATCCGGAAACCTACCAGCCGTGAAACCGGAAGCTTAACCACAGCGCCACCGAGGCCGGTAAAATAAAAGTACATGCACTTTAACACACTGGTACGTTTCAGTTCGGTTCCTATACTAGATCAATATGACCCAAGGAACTCATCCCGTTAGTTACTTTATAAACTATATAAATTACAGCAAGATAATATTTAATGACCTTATATAAGAAAACACTTTTCAACAATTATATAAAGGTAACTAAAACGCAAAGCAAAAATTTTCAAAATATATTTGTTTAGTACACGATTTATAAATATCCCTGGAATAAAAAAAAAAAATTAAAACTGTATTATCATTTTGATCACCTAATATTGCAAACAACATGCAAAAGGTTATCATTTATTAATGAACATTGTTCTTTGTTATAATATTGCTCAAGTATACCGTTGAGAGTTGTATTGCGTTTCCAGTATAGCGTGCATCATTTGGATTAAGCCGGTTATTTGATCGATCCTTCTCAGTAGACCTATTTGCAGTTTGGGCAATTTTCCGTTCCAACCGGTGGTCCACAACTGGTTGATCAAAGGCCGTGGTATGTGCTGTCATGTCTGTGGGAAAGTGCATATAAAATACCCCTTGCTGCTTTTCGGAAAGAGTAGCCAGTTTGGCGGCAGCAGGTTTCATCTAAATAAATATGTCAGAATGACGATATGTTTGACGTCCAATAGCCGATGATAAGATACAAACCAATGTGCTCTAGAGGCGTCGTTAAATATAAAAAAAAATTGTGTGCCTTTATTGTGTAAACATCTAACAGTAAACATGCATCACTTTGGTTGTATTTGCTAATCACAAATGCGAAGTAGCAACAACACGTTAAGTAAATTCAGGATGTGAATAAACTGTTGATCACGATAAAACAAACTTTACTTTATAATTTTGGTCACCTAATATTGTACACAAACAACATGCATGATGAAAGTCAATAAGTTGTCATTTATTAATGAACATTTTTTTATTTTTTTAAAATATTGCTCAGGTATACTGTTGTGTTTCCAGTACAGCGTGCATCAACTGGATTAAGCCAGAAAATAAACCTTATAAATAATCCTTTTCAGGGACGTACCCTTATCAAAATCCGGGGGAGGGGGGCACTACTTTTTATAAACTTTATCAAATTAAACCCCGACATGTGTATGCTATTTCTGGGATTTAAAAAAAGAAAAAGTGTGATATCGGGGGGGGGGGGGCTTCCTCCTTCCCCACGTAAGGGCGGCTCTGCTTATATATGCTACATTTTCAATTTCAATTTGGTCGTTATAAGCATATATCGTTGAAATAGACATGATCTAATTACACGACAGAGAATTACACACAGCCTAATTATTTTGACGCATTTTATCTTTCACAAAAGATGTAATTCAGCGTTTCCAGTTTCCATGGCAACGTTTTCTTCGGGGACGCGCTTTGCGTCACAATGAATAAATCACATTCTAATTAAGTTTAACCGGAACAAATAGCCCTCTGATGACCACTTTAATGTCTGTGGTGGATCAGCCTCGAGTCTTGACTATTAAATAGCGGCTTTATAGACCGAGCTGTAGGTTAAAACTATCGATTTCCTCTCAGTGGAAAAATGTCAAATCAAAGGAAAGCAATGTTTAATAATATCAGTTACATGTGCAGGGGAGTTCAAGCATCAACCACAGTACAAAGGTTTTTATGATAATGACAATAATAATGATAATAATAATAATAATAATAATAATAATAATAATAATAATAATAGTAATAATAATAATAATTTGTATTATTATTATTTAAATAAATCAGAAATACATTCCTTGAGGGCATATATTTTATACGATATTGACTACCCATGCAAAACATTTTGCACACACACCTTTTGTTTTCTAATATAACCAGAGTAATCCATTGACAATGACCAGTGGAAAGTTCTACTATTCAGCTAACACATTTGGAATTAAATAATAAATAGTTATGACATATTACAAGTACTATATGAAACAATAATGTAAATTTGCTTCCATTCACTAACGATAAATTGCATCTGAAGTAATGTCCAATATAGAACTGCGATAATATTCTTGGGAAGTATCCATAATTAGTGGATTTCTAACAGTTTCTCTGAAACCAGTAATTAAATCCATGAATATAATTGATGGCTGCTTGCATAAATATCTAGGCAATAACTCTTTAACTGTTGTGTGTGGGCGTACATATATTTATTTGAAGTTTGTGACAATGAACGATTTTGCACATCTGTGAAATTGTAATACATCAATGGTAAGCTTAAATGGTTGTAATGGTACAAAAAAGGAAAGAAAATAAAAAAAAGAAATTTTGTTTAACAACAATCCAACAAACTCGCGGTATTTCCGACTCATTGTCTTCAGAGGAAACCCGATATCACCACTTTATCTACTCTTTCCAATTAACAGCAAGGAATATTGTATATGTGCTTTATCACGGAAAGAAATGCACATCAGTCATGGATAATTGTCTGGAACAGTAAATAACCTAATGAGAATGCAGAGAGGATCGATCCGACCACCTATCTTACCTGAGACAGACATATTACTGAGATAAATGATACGTGATTTGCAAATATAGAAAATGTACCTTATTTCGAGCAGTAGGAGTAGCACCAGCATTGATGAGCACTTTCAGTACAGGTAGATGGCCAAACCAGGCTGCCCACAACACAGCCCGCATGCCATACTGAAACACAACAATATGTCTTAGTCAAACTTACAACACAGCGAGCATGTTGTAATAAAATATAATAATGTGAGCTAATCAAATCAAACCAAAGTTGTCAGACCGTACACAAATAAGTGAAATTATGCACTGAAAACACATCCAACACGAGCATGTGTATGTATTGGTACACAAGAGGCGTCGTTAAATAAAACAAACTTCACTTTTACTGTATTGGTACAAAACAATTATATAAATCAGTTCCATTTTTACAAAATATTGTTTCACCTTGAGGACATATTCCTATAAGAAAATATCCGACTGCACTACTTCATGACAAAAGGTATATATGTGTGTGTGTGTGTATTTGTGTGTGTGTCTGTTTGTGTGCGTGTGTGTGCGTGTGTTTGTGTCTTTAAAGTTTTGATCGTAGATGGTAATGGCGTCAAAAAGAATAAATAATGTTATTGTTATATAGCATTAAACTGAAATTATATAAATGTTATATAAAATAGTGTGGCCAGTACTTCACACATTGCGAGGTTAAAAAACTAACCTTGTCTTTGATCTCTAGGTCAGCACCTCCCTCTATGAGCACTTCTGCCGCTTCCGCGTTTCCATTGGCTGCAGCCCAGTGTAAGGCAGTCCTGTCAAGCTGTCAAATAAAATTAGCATAATTGAATAATAATTATAGTATAGTATACAGTGAAATAAACAACTTTCATTATTGCAAAAAACTAAACACGACCAAAATACTTCGGAATGATTCAAAGTCGTAAATAATGAAACACAGCTTTTCAATTTAAGAAAGTGTATCAGACAAGGAAATTCTTCATTACCTTACATTTATATACTGTATGTGAAAATATTATAAATAACTACATTATTTTGAAACATTTTTTTTTGTTTAACACCACTAGAGAACATTGATTTATTAATCCTCAGCTATTGGATGTCAAACATTTGGTAATTTTGACACTAGTCAAGTGTGAGCCAGCCTTCAACAGGTTTTATATTTTTAAACAAATAACAGATGGAAAGACAAGTATCAAGTTTCCTCAGTTGTTATAATCAACATGATTATCATCATCAACATCATCATCATCATCATCAACATCATCATATTAGCTACCTTTATCCACATTAGCATCATTATTATTATACTTACATTGTTTCTACAGTTGAGATTAACTTTCTCTGTGAGCAGTTTCCTCAGTGCCACATGGTCATTGTCTCTGGCAGCTTGGTGCAGTCGTTGCTCCCGTTTCGTCACTGGTGAGAGTAGCACACATTATCACTAGTATTGATTTAATATATCTGCATTACTCAATGTTTGGTAGGGATATAAGATGTAGGTCATGATAAACATTTTATCCATATCCTGAACTTCCCTAACATGTTGATGCTACTTCGCAGTTGTGATTAGCAAATACAACTAAACCGATTCATGTTTACTGTTAGATGTTTACACAGTAAATGCAAAAAAAAAGAGTAGTTTGCTTTATCTAACAACGCCTCAATAGCACATTGATTTGTATCTTATCATCGGCTATTGGACGTCAACCATAAATTATGGTAATTCTGACATATTTAGAAGTAACCCGCTGCCGCCAAATAGACTATTTCCGATAAGCAACAAGGGGTCTTTTATATACACTTTCCCGCAGACAGGACAGCACACACCACGACATTTGATGAACCAATAACCCAAACTGCAAATGGGTCTACTGAGAAGGATTGAACAATAAATACATTTTCTTTACTTGATATATAACCTTTACTTTGGCTTTTCTTTGTCGAGTAGTATACATCACCAAATCTATATATTGCAAGACTGTGTTATTGTAATATTAACACTTAATAGCATACGTAAACTTTAGTGTCAAGACTATTTTCGCACGCACGCACGCACGCACACACACCACACACACACACACAGACACATAATTTCATTCATTTTATATCGAACGAGAATAAACTTCTAAAATATTACATCCAACTAAAATATTATGCATCTTTGAATAATTTTCATGCCTTCAAAATAACATTCAAGTAATTTCAAGCATTAATTCATATTGATAGTTTAAAAACTGTTTTAAAAACTGTTTTGTTTTGTTTGCTATCGCGTCATCTTTTAAACAATTTTAAAATCTCACAACAATTTAATTTAGAATAATAAATTATTTCATAAAGATCATCATGTCAAGTTTTATTCATGTGCAGGACCAGATTAAGGCATGAGCTTTGGGGGCTGCAGTCCAGGGGCCGCCACTAGCTGGAGGTCACCCAGAGATTAAGTGAAAAGTTATTTCTTTTATGAAAGCTAAATCAAAGAATAAGTACTTTAAATTAACTTTTTAAAAAGCGTTCAATTAATATACTATTTATATTATATATATGAAGTAAACATACTACGACAAAAAGGAAACACTGAATATATATGAGTGCTACGATATAATTACGTGTTCATATTATAAAGTATGTATTACTGAGGGTATCACCGTACGTGTAACCCAGTGGCGTACAAAATCTTAATTCAGCATCGATCATGTGCTGTATGTTTTGACGTCCAAAATAAAAGTTAAACTTAATTAAAATATATAAATCTACTGTGTCTATATATTCTCTTTTTTAATCAGAAATCGGTACAGGCCTGCCTGCCTGAGACATGTTTAGTAATTAGTATGATAGTATCACAATATGTCTTTATCACATCTTGGTAATTAATCAAACTGTATTGCAATATGGGTTTACTTTATCGCAATATATCGCAATACGGTTTTGGCCATATCATTGCACCTCTTCTCAATTATAAAATAATTGGTAACTTACAACCAACGACTAAATTGCCGATATTTATGTGTGTGGATTTTTTTTGGAGGGGGTTTGTGGGTGGGGGTGAGGAGTCTTAAACAACCAAGGACTAAATGAGGTGCATGAGTGTCATTAAAACCACTTTTCCTTTTAGAATCACAGACCAGAGATTTTGCTATCAGTTCATTTTATGCCACTGCCTTTGAATGCATATCAGAACATATTTCCCTTTAGACCTGTATAATTCAGATTTATGTATTGTAATGAACAAGAAGCTAGCAATAGATTCTTAAAAGAATAGATATAAGACAGACGTCAGTAGGTCACAGTGATAGAAATGGGTCACACTGACCTTAAATCTTTATATTAAAGTGCAATTTTCCAACAAGTAACAGAAACTGAAGGATGTATGTGAGAAATGTTAAAAACTGTAACAAAAAATAGTATCATATCATCAGATTATAAAAATTAGGAAAATAGTTATTATAATTAAATTAGTCTAACAGAATGTTGATAATTGTCAAACACTTTAAGCTATGCATTTATTCCTAAACAAAATAATAAATAAAAGTTGGTAACCTAATATTATCATAATAAAAAACAATTGTGGACTTTTCACCTACGTCCTTCACCTACTAAATTTTTATTTCGACCCGAAACATGTGTATTTTTGTGATTAATATATTACGAACATTCTTATCTGACCTTGAACCCGGTCAAAGAAATCGCCTTAGAATCATTCTTAAGTTTACACAATCACATCATTTAAAAAAGAAAATGAAATCCTGTTCTGGACGACTTACACTGTTGTAAACACAATTAAAAACAAATTATGAGAATATGATTCATTTATAATGGGGCAATCTGCAACTGTCTACATATTTCTGAAAAATCTATGAACACGTTTAAGAGAAAATGACACACACAGGGAAACAAACATCTAAAGTACATGGTAAGAGAAAACCTTGCCAAAAGTTGGCAGCAACTAACAAACGGACATTTAAACAACAATTGAAATTTAAATAACATGAATTTAAAGAGTCAAGCATGTTGCAAAAAGAAAATGCATGAAACACAATAGCAAATTCATTAGAATATAATACGAATGTTTCAAAAGAATAATTAGCATTCCGAGTTTATGGACAAAATAAGAATAAAATGTTAAAGCATTCACAGCGTAAATCCACGGTTTTCCTCGAAACTCAAAGAATTCTTAAAATTCTTAAAATAATACACTTATAGCACTTGCAGGAAAGAAACAAATACCGTATTTATTCCAATAAACAGAATATGGACAAAATAAGTATAAAATGTTAAAGCATTCATAGCACAAATCCACAGATTTCCTTGAAACACAAAGAATTCTTAAAATTCTTAAAATAATACACTTATTTCTTAAAATTCTTAAAGCCATACATATTATTATAGCATTTGCAGGAAAGAAAAAAAAATACCGTATTTATTCCAATAAACAGATTATGGACAAACTATGTATAAAATATTAAAGCATTCATTGCGTAAATCTACGGTTTTCATTGAAACTCAAACAATTCTTAAAATTCTCATAGCAATACATATATTAATATAGCATTTAAAGGAAAGAAACAAATACAGTATCTATTCCTGTAAACAGATTATGATATATGCGTGTTATGTTCATCAAATATTTACAGTACAATAACGAATAAAAGCATGATTAAAAAGATCCCCTGGTATGATTGAGAAGTGCCTCGTAAATATTAACATATTGTGACACGAGTAGGGAAATAAATAATATATATAAACAACTCACCAAAATATTTCTCCAAAAATAAAATAGTTTACAAATTAAAATTAAATAGAACGGTAGCAATACAGATATTATAGTCTTTGTCACGTCTTTTTGGCACTATGTTTTTGGCTTCATATGCGATGAATAAAGCGTATACCTACATTATATTTACTGTATTTTCATTTTAATGGATGACCCAATTTTTTTACTTTCTTCTTCTTTTTTTTTCAATTAAAACGTCTTATTAATCATGTAGTAATCAAATGAAAGAATATTATCGACAGCAGACGATCTTGCTAGCAAATTCACTGAAAACGTCGTTTTTTTGTTTAGGTTAGTGACGTTGTTACACCTGTTTTTTACTATCAAGTTATACAGTCGTAAACAAATCAGCATTGCTATGGTATTGTACTGGGCTAAAACAATTGTATTGTACTTATTTTTAAAATAAAAACTGCAAACCAGCTTATTGAAACGTTACTAAAAATAGTTTGCGTATTCCTACAATATTTTGGACTAGGTCACACGTATTTCCGATATATACTTTCGATTGATAAAATGGCAAAGGTTTCAATGTTAAATTCGTAATGGAAATTTTTAGATTGAAGATTATGAACATATATGAACAACATGTATATAGAAATGATATTTGAATGAAACAAATTGGACCAATTACAAACAATGGATTTATAGGGAATTTACAATATACTATATATATGTTTTTAATATAAGTCAGAATCATAGTGCCAAAATAAAGTGAAGAATAGTATAATTTAATAATGAAAATCATCTATCAAACAACCATAATAATAGTTATTATTCATGTTTAATATTTTAATAGAAATAGGGAAACGTACTTGACCTCCACTGTAGGTTGAATGTTTGGAAGTCCCAGTTACTCTCTTCAGTAACCACTTTATACAAGTTAACCCGTGCAACAACAATATACATTATATAAAAGAAAGACGTAGTTTTAACAAATATAGTTTGTCCTACAAGAAAACTACATTTATTTTTCTGCATTTTGAAATGAAGTGAACATAATTGACGATTCCATTGAAGAATGTTATACTTATTTAACGACAACCCAGCCCATTGTTTAGTCAGTGGCTTTAAATGTACATAGTTCGCAGAACAAGAAATAATCATGAATCTAAATACAATCGGATCTTTTCAAGTGATAGCCAGGGTTATTTCTTATAAATGTGTCCACATAGGGCATAATATACCACGATAAAACTGTATTGCCATGGTGATGGCGACGTTTTCTATTCATGAACGTCGATTTCTCATGCTCTCGTATACCAGTACTCTACCAGTGAGCCAGATTTAATTCTGTTGTGGAGAGTATTGTAATGCTAAGCTCATTGAGCACAATACTGGCTGGTACAGGGCTCGAATCTCAATAGAGGCATGGCATTTTTAATCTCAATATTGACTCCCTGCCAAAGTGAATGCTAGACAAAGCTCAACAGAAGAGGGTATTTAAATAGCACCATTCTGTGGTCCACATTTGGTATAACAAAGAACCTGTTTTGTGCTATTCTGTCTGTGGGCGAAGGATAATGAAAATATGCTGAATAGCAAAAGAAACGCAAATTAATTTTTACAATGTTTGATTGAATATAATTTAACCATATTTTGACGTTAGTTGTTTCGCTTTCTAGAGACATGTGTAAAGAAGTGTAAAGCGTGCACAACATGAATTTTATTCTTTTATGAATTTGATTAAACAAACATTTGCGTTTCTTTTGCTGTTCAATATATAAGATTCCTTATTGCTTATCGATAACGGTAATCATATTGTATGACAGCAGCAGATTTCTTATCTCATGCTAACATTAACCTCAAGAATTTAAGTTATGTGCCACGGACTACGTACTTGAACCTTAACTAGATATAAGCCAAAACATAAGTTAAAACAATCAGCTAGACATCATCTCACAGTAAGAAATGTAAACATTTATAAGAACAAATACGGTATCAAAGAAAGAAGATACACACAGACATGCGTAACGCATAATGTTTCTTACTAATCTCAATGTCACCACTCAGCACTGAAAACATAAAAAAGCCAAATAAACAAAGGTTGTTTAAGCAGTCAAATACAATACGGTTATGACTATGTGCTCTGTAACTGTTTAACTATGTGGTGTGCACTGCACTAGTCTAAAACTAAAGGAGTGACCACGTGAACTTCCAACCAACAATTAATTGTTAAAACTAAACACATAACATGATCAAGAAACGGTAAAATATCTAAACATCATGATAAGCAGTGTTTTCGGCAGCTATCGTTTGTATTCCAGAAAATTATAGTAGAAATCATTAATGTAGAGTTGAACACGTAATGAATTAACCACGTTAACTACAGATTACCCCTGGTATTGTTTCAAAATAAAACACATATAATATAACCAAAGAAGGGTAAACTATTTATATTTTATAAAAATTAAAAAAACATTTGCAGCATTTTTTTTGGGGGGGGGGGAGGGAAACAACAGCTAAAATGTATTAAAAACCTATCATGAATTGACACCACAAACCAATTTCACTAAAGTGATATCATTTAAAAGCTAAACAATATATCATTATATATATAACAAAGGCCCTCTAAGCACATACAGCTGGTATTGTTGTTTTAAAACTAAACACATATAATATGACCATCCCTGGACTAACCATTAAGCAAAATAAGCATGTGCTTAAGGCATCATGGGAAGAGGAGGCCCCACAGTTTTTTCCAGTCCAGGATCTACAATGCAAATGTTGCAGCTGAACTAGGAACCACTAAAAGGGGTCCCACAATAAATTAAAAAATAAAATAAAAATACACATAGAAATTATAAGAAAATTGTTAAAAATTAAATATAATTGTATTTATTTTGAATTACATATATATGGGGGTACCATAATCTTTTCAGTGTTTAGAGCATCTAAAGGCCGTAATCCGGCCCTGAATATGACTAAAGAAGGTAAAATATTTATATTAACTAAAAAAAAAAAAATCTTTTAAATTTATTAAAATACCTGTTATGAACTGACCATATAAACAACTTTCACTGAACTGATATCATTTAAAAACAAACCAATATATCAATATAATATATCCCTTATGCACGGTTATTGTGTTAAAAAAGACAACCATGAAAATATATGCATTACTAGTAGATATCTATAATGTGTTAGTTAGTATTGAAGACAATTAGTATCTACACCTCTTAACCAATGTAACATGCTACCGTAAGCCAAAAACAACCCCCAAAAAGCTGGTTTCCGGTAACTCAACCTACATCATTTAAAAATTGCGGACCCTAAACTTTTTTTCCATAAAAATTGTAATTCATACTTTCGGTCATTTTCGGTTGTTTATTCCGTATCTTTCGGCCTTTTCCGATATCGCTATTAAGAGTAACCGCTTCCGGTATGCAACAACATAGCTATGAAGATCAAGAAATGTCCGCATTTTGCAGGCATCAAAAGCTTTCAGAATTCCTGTCCTCATACTCTTAACTATGTATAACATATGGCGACGATATAATCCAACGCCAAACATATATTATGTTCATGAATTTAATAAAATAAAATAATAATTAAAAAAAAACTACCGACACTTTTTTTAAGCATGTAATAGAAAAAAAGGTTTAAAAAAATTTAATTAAATTATATTTTTGTGTTGGCAGAGGGGGGTATGTTATTTGGGGTTTTTTTTGTGAGGAGGGTGGGGGGCTTATCGTATTAACCCATGTGTTGATACCAAACTAGTCAAATATAACAGTATATATCAAAACAGTTTTAATAAATATGTTCAGTAAAGATTTTCAGTATCTGCTTTATAACAAGATAAAATGGACTCCTTGTGGATTTCTTTTTAATGGTATATCACAGACGCGAAACGTGACCGATTTTCTTTAATTAATGACACAGACAGTAATAAGCATTTTTTCTGCACCTGGGGCCTGCACTTTAAACTATCGGGTGAAACAGCACACTTTGTTAGATCTCATTAGTTCCCAGAAGTGCACCTGAACCACCACGGCGTTCAGTTTTAGATTATAGATAACTCATTCTTCGGCTGCTGAATTTGACAAAAAAACGTAGTTTTTTGCGTATTCTGCGTTCAATTTAATATGCTTATTAGACCAAACTGGAGTTTCACTGCCTTCGTGAATTATGTTGTCAGTAACAAGGGATCTCTTTCTTCCCAAAATGTTTTACTATCAGGGCCGGGTTTATGAGGGGGCAAAGGGGACAATGGCCCCAGGCCAGCTGCCAGAGGGGCCCCAGACAAAAGGCATCCTTTATAAAAAATATAATAATTATAAAATTAGTTCTATTCATTCATTTTAGTTCTTTTTTTATTTATGTAATTTAATTTCTGTTGAGGGACCCCGAATCTAAAGTGCCTAAGGCCCAACAAGATCTAAATCCAGCCCTGTTTACTATTATTGTTTTGGATTGATTGGTTGTACTTATTTTCGTCCTTACAGCATATTCAATTAACGTTCAAGCACGCTGTCCTGGGCACACAGCTCAGCTTCCTGTACTGTCTGTCCAGGACAGAGGTTAGTGTTAGTAGAAGAGACGAAACCCGCTTCTGCCACACTAATGCGGCTACTCTTATCAACAAGCAGCAAGAGATCTTTTATATATTATGCACTATCCCACAGACAGGATGGAACATACCACACTGGGTTGTTTATATTTACTTACTTATTTACTTATTTACTTTATTATTATTATTATTACTATTATTATTATTATTATTTAATACCGTCATAGGTTGGGCATGTTTGTACTATATTCTCTGTTCTCTAGGATTCTAGGCTGTAGTGGCTCTCAGGTCATGTGACCAGTTTCAGCTTGTCGAGACGTGCGGCGTCTGCCATTCTCTATCCCCAGTCTGAATATTATAGCTGTCTCCATTCTGCTTAGAAATACAAGTATGACTAACATGGGTCATATATTCTTTGTTATCTTTTTTCTGTTCTGTCTGCTTCTCTCTTTTATTACCTCAGTTAAATATATAGTCTGATATTATTATTACTCATTAATTATATTATTCATGTTTAATATTTATATATTTATTTAAAGATTATTATTTTTTTATTTTTATAATTAAAGCATTTATTGAAAGACAGTGAACCAAGGCACCCCAACCCTGGCACTGTTAAATATCTTGGGTAATAAAAAACAAACAAACAAACAAACATGAGTCATGTTGACGTATTCTGCCTGTTCAGGTTCTCCAGGTTTTGATAGATAAATATATCAGGCCGTAGGGACTACTTTGGGAGGGGGTTGACACTGATAGACACCTTTGGAAGTAGGGGAGGGGCACTATAAAATATTTTGGTTACAATGGCAAATATTAATATGTAAAAAAACGAAAAAAGGCACGGGGGGGGGGGGTGGCACGTGCTACCCGCCCGGTTCCTACGGGTCTTATATATGTAGAGATACTAACATTTCAATCTTAGTTTAGTCTGTATATAATATAACAGTATATTATAAACACACAAAACATGTCAAAAACTATTTATAAGCCAGTCTTTATGGATTTAAAGAGAAAAAAAACGTATCAACAATCCATTATGTTATAATCTCTAATGCCTTGGGAAATTGATTTTAACATGAGTATGAACTATTAACAATACACTGCATTTCACTGACTAGTAATCCTGTAAAGTGGCGAATTCAGAAAATCCATTGGGGTGGGGTGCAGGCTCGTACCCAGGATTTTCTTTACGGGGTGCGTTTGTGAAGACCCGAATGTTTTATTCTCGTTTTTAACGTTATTCTAGTAGATTAGCGTCAATCCATTTAAGTACCTTGACAGATTTAGAAGGGTGTGTGCGCACCCGTCGCACCCCCACTGCGTACGGACCGGGGGGGGGGGCGGTAAAGAAACATCGGATTCTTTAACGTTAAATGATTTTATATAAATAATTTAAAAAAATCGCAAATCCGCCACTCCTATAGTTACTCAACACTGAAAACACAAAAGGCGAAATAAAGATTCTTTAAGCAGTTTCATACAATAGGTCCATGACATTGCTACATAACTATCAACTAGGTGGAGGTGTGAACAGTACTAGTCTAAAACTAAAGGCGCTACCATACAAACTATCAACACAAAATTAGTATTGTTAAAGCTATAAACACAGTACACTACTTTAAATTCATGTAATGTATTTGAATTGTTATCTTGATAGCTACACAGACAGGACAGAACATACTGCAGCCTGTGCTGTAACAGTCGTGAACCACTCTTTGGAACAACAAATTTAATATCCCAGTGGTGCCAGTGAATGAGACTGACCAGAAAACTTATTCTATTGTTAAGTACAGAGAAGTCGCCATCAACGTATTGTGCATAAAAGTACATCCTTTTAACCTTAACAATGAACAAGTACATTAGCTAAATCCTTTTCTCCAGCGTTAATCATTTGCATATTTCTCTAAACAGTGGCTTTTCAGATAGTCTGTCTTTACTTGGAAATGGGTAACAGATCTATTGGAAACTAATTTATTCGCATCTTTCGAATTATTTATTCATTCGCGATCAGTAATTATCGCAATAGCGCTATCAATCGTGAATAATTTATCGCCGATATTTTGAGTATATGTGAATGTATATGAAAGGAATACAATTGAGAAATTACTTCGCTATCTGTAACTTTGATGACAGTTTCCATTCTCAGGTTGGCTACTAAGAATCTTTTAATGAAAAAAGTAAAGATTGTTTTATTTAACGACGCCTCTAGAGAACATTGACTTTTTTTTTTATCTTATCATGAGCTATTGGATATAAAACTTTTGGTCATTCTGACATATTTCTTTTGAGGAAACCCGCAGCCGCCACATAGGCTACTTTTTCCGATAAGCAGCGAGGGGTCTTTTATATTCACTTTCCCACAGACGGGGCAGCACATGCTACAGCCTTTGATTAACCAGTCGTGTACTACTTGTTGGAACGGAAAATAGGTATACTGACATTCTACTGTTAAGTACAGAGAAGTTGCCATCAATGTATTGTGCGTAAAAGTGCATACTTTTAACGTTAATTGAGAATAAGCACATTAGTTAAATCCTTTTCTCCAGCGTTAACCATTTCCATTTTTCACTAAACAATGGCTTTTCAGATATACCGTTTTTGCTGGGAAATGGCTAACAGATCTATAGGAAATTCATTTATTCGAGTCTTTCGAATTATTTATTCATTCGCGATCAATAATTATCGCAATAGCGCTATCAGTCGTGAATAATTTATCGCCGATATGTTGAGGAATATGAATATATATGAAATGAATATACGCAGTACTTTACAGCTGAGAAATTACTTCACTATCTGTAACTTTGATGACAGTTTCCATTCTCAGATCGGCTATTGAGAATCTGTTAATGATGCACAGTCTAAACCGGTTTAACGTCCACCTGTACAAAACCACCATCTGTTTATAAGAAACACAACAAAAAATAGCCACATATGTTTCACATGTGCATTGGCGACATATGTTTCACATATGTTAAACATACGTTATGTTAAACATATGTTTGAAAACATATGTTCTACATACGTTTCTTGAGCATACGTTTAACAGAACGCATATTTAACGTACGTTTAACATATATGAGTATTTATGGTGTTTCTTTGCTTTGTAATCAACAAGGTGTTCTTAGCAAATGTTCTTAACAATGATAAAACAGTTGTCTAAAGTAATTAGAAAAGTGGC
>JAULBS010100238.1:0-16196 GCA_032355785.1 Symmetromphalus regularis | reverse complement strand
TGTCTCTGGGATGAAGCATATAAAAGATCCCTTGCTGCTTATCGGAAGGAGTAGCCTATGTGGAGGCAGCAGGTTTCCTCTGTAGACATGTCAGAATGTGCTCTAGAATCGTCGTTAAATAAAACAAACATTACTAATAGCAGCAAAGGGTCATGTATATGTACCATCCAATAGACACAATAGCACATACCATTGCCTTTGTTATTCTAGTCATGGACAACTGGCTGGAACAAGAAATAGCAGAATATGTACTCTGAAAGGGATGCAACAAACCATCTAACCTTTGACTAACTTCTTGCATAAAATATCAATTTTTTCTTTTAGGCATTTTGTGGAGTTACTAGTTTTTGTTATCACTCAGAATGCATTTTATATTAGTTAGCCTCAATGGTCCGGTTGTAGGACATTAGACTCACAAGCAGAAGACCGTAGTTCAAAACTTGTTGAAGGCTGGATCACACTTGACTCTGTGTCACAAATTTCAAAATGTTTGACATCCTGTCACTGATGATTAACAAATCAATGTGCTCTAGTGGTGTCGTTAAACAGAAACAACACAAGCATTTTATATTAAACATTAAAAATACCTATAGATCTTAAAACTGGGGTCTGTGATGTTATTATAAATTACTATGTGATTAAAACTCCTGAAGCAAACGTCATTTTCACGGAATTAGAAATGAGAAAATATTAATGCAAATAGTCATTCAACATCTCGAAAGAAAAATTCACGCATATTACAGGGTTCCACCTAGCATCTGGAGAATGGGAGTCATCATGACTCACTAGGTTTTATTTTGGGAGTCGATCATTCAAAAATGTGAGTCGATCATATTATTTCAATCACATAATTAACTGAATAATTGTCTTGTTTATATAACGGTTATATGCATTATCTACTATTCTATCATTATAATACATATGCATTGCTTTTTCTTCTCATAAATAACAGGGTTTTTTTGTATTTAAAAACAAAATTAAAGTCGACTGACTGAAATATTTTGTGTCAACCATGACTCGCACATATTTTATTTAGGAGTATTTTAGCAAAAAATTTTATTTTGCATCAAATACGCAGGATTCCTGCATCATGTGAAACCATGATTATATAGCATATTCACTAACACCTTTGTTTTTTGGTTTGTTATATGAAAACATTGATTTATTAATCATCGGCGATTAGATGTCAAACATTTGGTTATTTTGACATGTGGTCAAGTGTGAGCCAGTCTCCAATGGGTTTTGAACCAATGTCATTAGGTTGAGGGTCTGAGGTTCTACTGTTGGACCACCAGGCTCACATTCACAGCCATTTTGTTTCAGTGACTACATTTTCATTGCACAACAAGTGCAACGACCATCATTTAAAAAAAAATTCTTGGCCTAGGTTATCTTACATAGTTTCCCTGTATATGAGTTAATTAATTGTAAAAATGTGTAAAATTAATGTTTCAGAAAATATATTTAAAATTTGTTTTATTTCAGACATCTTTATGTAACACAGCTATCGATAACCCCATGCATCGTACACGAGATCATTTAACTGAATCAATCATCCACTTTTTAGAAACAGACACAATATGGTATGTATATTTTATGCAATGGAATTTTTAAGGAGTGTCGATAAAATAGTTTCATGGCAATACTAGTACTTTATTTTTAATAATAAGAAAAAAATACACCTTGAAAAAAAAACATTAGTGCTGCAGATAATGAAAAACACCGTAGCAATCTCCATGGCATTGCCGAATGATGTGCGCAGTTTCAGGATATTGAGTTATTTATTATTGAAAGTGGAGTAGAAAGGTTAGTATCTACTATCTATGCTGACCAGATAGCTAAGCATCTTTATTTTTTTCTTATCCGTAATAGTGCCAAGAATACAATATTATATACATGTATTATTTAATAGATAATTAAATTAAAAGTTTGATAAAAGCTTAAAAGAATAAAATAATCTTGAACATAAAAATTAAAATTGTTTGTGATTATTAATATACAATACATATTAGTGGGTTGAAATGAATATTTAGTCCATAAGGACTGTTCCAGTTAAATTTTTACAGAAGGGGCAGAACGTCTTTAATTTTTTATGGTACCACCTATATAAACAAAATTAAATTTTCACCTCTCATCTACTTTTATAAAATATGCTCATGACCCCTTACCAAGGTTAATATACACATAGATTTGATACCAAAATGACCACCCACCGTGCAATTTATTTATTCCTGGTGGTCAGAGAGGCAGTACCAACTTGAAGGTAATTATAATTTATAACTTCTTTTAACAACCCACCAACCACGTAAATTGACCATGTTTTTACCAAGGACCAACGTAAAAAAAATACATGTGCGTTCTGCCTCCCCCCCCCCAGATGTAATTTCAAATGGAAACGCCCTAAGAACTCTTTGTTTGTAAACCATGAGAGCTAACACGGGTCTAGTGAAACCTACTGCTTGCCACATTAAAAAAAAGTGGCTAATACTAACAGTCTAACTCATATGACTGAAACTGAAAGTATCTTAGTCATTTTTGTGAGTATTAAACTCCCTGACTTACCTGAAAATGTGAATACATGTCTTACTAAATGAATGCATACTTTGTTTTAGTTACAGATTAACAGAACCTCCACAGCTATATGAACTGATGTGCAGCGAGTGGGACCCAGTCATACACTGGGCAAAGCAAAAGTGTGTAACACTGAGGTTTCTATACTGTAAATATACTCATTTACTGGTGTTTATTGTCTAGAAGATGATGTGCAGTCATTACCAAGTGGACGTAATCCAACATACCAGTATCATAGTTAAATTTGTTCGTAATTAAAAATACCCGTTTCCATTGGATCATTATTTAAGTGTGTATCTAAAGTTACAAGTCAGTTTGTTTATTATGAGCACAATATTCAGCTCTTCTAATGTAAACATAGCCACCTATTGATTCATTGCCTTAAAATCTATTGGGGACGTTTTTAACTGGTGACTTTTTATCATATTTGATCTGTTATGGTCCCCAATTTTAACTGGAGTGCACATGAATATAAAAATCAAATTTAATAATAATAAAAAGAGTGCATATTTCATTACCAACTAAATAACTTGAGCTATAAGCAGACCAGAATAGGAATGAGGTGGGGTAAGTTGGTATGGGCCTTCGATTTGTATGCATATGTATTTAGCACTGATTATAAAAATACTTAATAAGCACTTTGACATGAGGGTCTACATTTCCCATCTGGCCTGGGTCTATTATCAGCTTTGCACGGACATGGCTACAAAACAAAAGTCTTCCCATACCTACCGCCTGGTGATAAGTTATCTCCCTTATTTCACATAAGACTTATTAGCTGAAGAATGTAAATGTTTCTCTGATGCTAAAAATAAGTTATTTTTTTGTAAGAGGCATAAGTACAATTGATTGAATATTGGATTAACGACATCTCCAGCACAAAAATAAACATTGGCTATTTTGTTTCAAACTGTTTAAATTAAAAATGGCATTTATACAAATAACTAATAACATTGAAAATATTGAGTAATTGCAAGGGTAATTGTAAGACAATATATTTGAAATAAATTATATTTATTTGTTTGGATTGTAGATACACTATAGTAAACATTAATTTTTTGTAGATATGGTATTGAAATACAACCAACTGAAGGAATATCTCCACCCGAAGTACCTCCACCAACAGTTGAAGTTATTAGACGACACTTGCTGTCTTACAGTGACTGGGCGCTGTTTGGTTAGTATCTGTGAAATAGTATTGTAGATTACAGTAAAAAGATGTGTACAGTGGTACATATATATTTATACCCCACTTCCGTCCTCGTTGTCATGGCTTCTTTTGTTTAAAATATAGGTGTATTCACCTAAACATTTCAGTTACAAGTGTAGGAATATTTTACACTACTTATAACATGCAGACTTTAAATCTGCATACTTAACATTATATTACTATAATATCAATGTGACAATACATAAAAATAAATGTACATAGAAATCAAAGACAAACTAAAATAATTTGCCTTATGAAGACTTGAACTACGGTCCATCGACACTGTGAACAAACTCTTTATCCTGATGCGCTAATCAAACGAGTTGGTAAAATGCGGATTAAAACTCCTAGTCTATCCTTTTTTTAGAGAGTAAACAAATTATGGAAAATAACGGAATTTAACGATTATTTTCCGTATCTTTTTATATGATACTGTCTAGCACGTGCACATGAAACCCATGCTCATGTACATATCATCAAGATTGTAGTATGAAAATCTTAGGGCTGAAATGGGAGCATTTTTTTCCACAAATTTCAGCACTGTTGTGTTTATACAACTTGAGCTTATTAATGTTATATTATAGGCGATTTGTACTAGTCTAATTTAATAACTCGAAAGGAAGTTGGTGTATAAGTAAGTTATATCCACACTTACTCGATGTATCAGTGAATATCCTACAGTTTTGGTCTGATGCCCACGACCAAAACTAGGATATTCACGAGACACCTCGTAAAGTGTGGGTATAACTATTACACGCACACACACACACACACACACACACACACACACACACACTAAAGACTTTAAAGTATAATATTCCATTTGTAATTACCTTGAATGATGCCGGTTTTTTCTCATTGGTAGGCTACCACTATGCAGTTGATGCTATCAAGTCACTTCTCATAACCATGGCATTGCTGGATCGAGAGATCAGTGTGGAGAAAGCTGTAACCCTAACTAGACTGGAACTTGAGTTTCAGGTTTGTCTTCTAATATATATAATAAAAGACAGAACCGTGTTATTCTAGTGTCGAAATATCACTGATTTTCTCCCACACATAGATGTGTAAGATGGATAAATTCCAAATATAGAGCCCATATAAAATAAATATGTCCTGTGTGACCATGTGACTTTTGTCCTACACGATCATATTATTAATTGGATATATTCACAATAAATAATATGAAATTACATGAACAAATATTTATACGTCAACCATGAAATTGCTCATGACAGTCAGCAAATGCATGGAGATTGCAACTAATATTTTCATTCTTCACAGCACTGTTTTTTGCAGTGGACTAAATTTTAACAACTTTTTCAAGATGTATTTTTTTCTTATTATTAAAAATAAAGTATACTTTATGTTAAAATTGCTGTGGACACTATTTCTCCACATCATTTATTTTGCCATGGACATTTTCTTAATTTCTGTGGGTTGATAAATAATTTTTAGAATAGAGATGCTATTTGACTATTATTGTCATCTTAATAGCTTACAGAAAATGTTTTCTTATTGTTGTTTAATGCCTCCCTCCCAACACAAAAAATAAATATTGGCTTTTAGGGGTTTCCATGATGAAACCGTCTGTCAAGCAAACCTATAATCTGATATCACTGCAATGTAAAATGTTGTTTTTGCCTGAGATTATGGGATAAAATATATATATTTTTAATATGGTTAATTAGAGTAACTTTCTTGTGGCCATTCCTTTTTGTCACTTGAAATGTATCTAATAATTCTCACTTGTTGATGAATATTGCATGGCATTATAATTGCTTACATCACACTGGCATTAATATTTATTTTGTTATATACAGATACAGAAATGGGGAAACGTAGAGTGGAGCCATGATCTTGACCTCTATGAACTGAGAACGAGGCTTTCAGCAGCCTCACTCTTTATACACTGGTGCAGTGAGAACAGTTCAATCAAGCAGAAAGCTTCTTTAGCTAAACAGAATGTTTGATGAAGAAATTCTATATTAAGAATTTTAATGAACTTTACTAATTGAAATGACAAAATTAAAACGTTCATTGATGAATAGCTTACCATCTAAATGTGTTCTGTGAGTGTGGAAAATATAACTATTACACCATAGCTCAGATTTGACGTGTTGATGACTTAAAAGCAAAAAGCCAACAAAATCTGTTGGAAAATACAAATGACTAGATACAAGTAAAGAAAAACAAATTGTATACAGCTGGATTTAAACTTATTTTGTCGGCATTTGAGGTACAACATTTTGTCACAATTAAAATAATCCATTTATCCTATTACTTCCCCCAAAAAAGTTTTTGATATAATGTTGTGTTTGGTATGGTAGTACTTGTTAATACTAATAGATAATAATGTCAATACATTAAATTGCAGAACCATTAACATTTAGTTTCATACACGCTGATGTTTTTTCACTTGTCACCAATCACAGGTTAAATGGTTTTATCATCTCAAACTGGCCAGAAGTGAACATTTCAAACACTATCACGAGGCAAAATTCACCTTGGTGATTATCATGAGAAATGCTTCCATCAAGGATGAGATTTCCCACTGATCAGTGCTTTCCCAGACTTTTCGGGACTGATTTTGACACTTGTTGATATTATTCCAAATCTACTGAGAAAATAAATTGGTGGGTGGGTAGATCTAGCAGAAGGCTAACAGCATATTACACATGACTTGTAGTTCTGTATGTCTGACCATGTAATTTCTCCAATAAAGTGAACAACTATATGCTCTCTTGCAATGACACTCTGTTTTATATCTAACCTGTTCTCATCACTGTTCCATAGGGATTCCATAATGGTGTAATAGTCCACATCATCTTCCAGCCTCAATTCTGCACTTGATACATCATCAGAGTCAAGAGTTTTAAGTCCTGAGACAACACACCATTCATCTTGGTGATGTGGGCCAAGTACACCAATGTCACACACTTCACGAATTTGTCTTGTTAGTGTGTCATAGATGATATGGGCAAGAGATGGGCCAAATACACCAATGTCACACACTTCATGACTTTGTCTTATTAGTGTGCAACATCAGTGATATGGGCAAGGGATGGGCCAAATACACCAATGTCACACACTTCATGACTTGTCTTATTAGTGTATGTGTCAGGAATATGTTTTGTGAATAAACTGTTCTGGTTGCTGTTTATAATTGGGGCAGAATGTCACACCTATGACAAAAAGTTAGGGAGATCTTGAATCTGGCCATTTATTCTATCGGAAAGAATGAAATGAATGAGGAACAATACCCCAGCATATTGATTATGAGTGACTGTTGGGTGTCAAACTCAAAGTATTTCTGACTCATAGTCTTTGGAGAAACCACTACATAGGCTACTCTTTATGATTAACAGCAAGGGATCTTTTACAGATGTATTCTCACCCAGAACAGCACATACCATGATCTGTTTTATTCCATCAGAACATGTTCACAAAATGATTCACTGTGCAGTATGTACTACAGATTTAGTTTATTGAAGACTGGTAATGTCTTAGTTGACAGCAAGCATAGGAACATCCATAATAATAAATAACTTCATTATTTATATATACTAATACTATTTAATGTGGTTATTAATATCACAGTGTACACAAAATATATTACATAATGATATGAAAGTTCAAGAAATTTATACACAAAAGGATCATGAAACAAAAATTATTTACAGTATGTCCATACTCTATGTTTTTATCATATAAATGACCATCAACTCTTCACAGTTATAATTAAACATTTATTTTGTTCAAATGTCAAGTATTTGATAGCTGAATGTCACTGCACACTTTTAAATGTTGCACCTCAAGAATGAAGTTTAATTAGTGTATTTGTTTCCAATGAATTGCATAATTTTAAAATTAAAACACAAATTTAGTATTTTAAAAAAAGAAATAAGCAAACCTTCGGTAAAATATGATTTAAAGTTGCCATTTGCTTTTTTTATATAGATAATTCTATTGGAAAAACATTTTTCCAATGCAATCCATTTATTTAACTTTCCATAGTCAACATAAGTAAACGGTCCTTATTCTAATTAAGCCTCATATACAACAATATGTAACATGTCCGTCTTTTATAATTAATTTTAAAATGTCGAAGATTTATACACCCAGGTCAGATGCCTAGTTGAGAACCAATATAAAACTTCGTCTAAAAATCAAATATGTAGCTTCAAAGAAACAAGATGAATAATTGGACAGATGAAGTTATTCCATCTTAATTAACCTAAAACACCTATCTTTCAGGAAATAACCACGTTAACAGAAAATAAATTAAAGTTAAGTGTATAATACAAAATATCTGAATGCTTTTGAGACATTTCATGAATCATCATTCCAGAAGCAGCTCTTAATGATCCAAATGAAAGTACTTTGCTGTGTAGTCTTGCAAGACTTTTGAATTACTTGTTTCTTGACCCACAACATCTGCTTTTACTTTTTTTATTACTTTATTTACAGATTTGCCTATCCTAAAACTTAAGAAAGTGAAATAAATAACAATTGACTTGGATTTCTGTCTTTTCTATAACAGTGTTACAATAATGAGCCCTTTAAAAAAACACAAAACCCTTTCCTCCTAATTATTATTTTGACATTACCAGTCCCCCCAAAAATGTACATGGCTATTTTATTTTTATTGACTTGCCAAGATTTTAAGAAATAATCTGTGAACCAAGTAATAATAATAGAAAGATTTTATACGATACAATTTTATCCATATATTTGTAATGGTTTTGTTGTCATATATACTCAACATTATTTCCTTTTACTCTTTAGGTAAATTCATTTTCCTCATTTGACATCATCATACATAAATTGTATTCCATGCTGGACCTTTAACACTTGTAACATAATCAACTTGAGCATCAGTACTGTGCACCAGATCCTATTTCAAGGTGGTCAACCTCCTCGCGTAGGTGATCTATGAGGTGATTTATCTCGGCTACCCTCATCCTGTTCCGCTGGATTTCTTCCTCCTCATGGATCTTTTCAATCATGCTTTTCAGCCATTGGTTAATCCTGGTTACAATATCATCTTCTTTGTTGTCTATTTTTAAAAGGTGAACATCATGGGAGGAGGTCACAGCATTGTTAATTGTGTCTTTATCCACAAACAGCTAAAAAAAGAAAGAAAAAGACTGTTTTAATGTTGCTTTATTCATTTGTTTGTTGTTTTTCAGAAAAGTTTTATTGTCCCCAGAAACAGAATTTAATAGCATTTGGGTTGAGGGGCCCCAAGCTCACCATCTCACAAATGTTTTGTTTTTCTTTTTTAATATAGTATGCTACTACATTTACTACATTGGCATTATGTCAAGGAATATATACATGTATATGCAAGAATAAGACTTTCTGGTTAATTTGTTATTTTAGTTTTAATGTTTATAAAAAAAAAAAGTAATTAATTGCACTTATGAATTGATGTCGAAACTGATTATACCCATAGCACATCATCAGTAGTCATTATTGTTATCTCCTTGCTCCAACTCTGCCAACCATCCCATAATTACATATGTTGCATACATCTTAATAATTTGAAAGCACTTATACTAAATTTATATGAAACATCAAGATTGGATATGTTTTTACAGGCAATGATTTACAACTAGGATAAAGATTGTGGTGTGTCCTGTTATGAAATTTTTTATATAAAGGATCCACTACTGCCAACATAAAAGTGTAGCATACGTGTGACTAGCAGGTTTCTTCTGTTGTGTAGTGAGCTTTGGTGGTCCAATGGTAGAATGTCAGAATCTCAAACTGATGACAGTGGTTCAAAACCCATTAGAGGCTAGCTCACACTTGACTACGTGTCCAAATAATCAAATGTTTGACATCCAATAGCTGATGATTAATAAAATCAATGTGCTCTAGTGGTGTTGTTAAACAAAACAAACCAACAAAAAAAATCTGTTGTCTATACATCACAAATACCATTATGTTTAACACATAATAATAGCTAATGAATAAAAACCTATTTGAGCTAAAAATGAAAGGATATGATGAACATTCAGTGATGACCAAACATATATCAAAAGACATCTTACAATTCTGATGTCTTCAGGTACTTCAGTTTCATCAACTTCATTTTTGATAACTTTCTCTAGGGTTGTCATGGCCAGTTCCATCATGGACTCGTGATGTACATTTTCCAGGTCACGACACTGTGTCAGGTACCCCTGCACATTTTCTATGAAGTTAGAAACCAAATCTTGCATGTTCCTCTCAAAGTCTTTAATCACTTCCTGAAAGTAATAAACAAATCAGTTATAGTCTAATACTCATAAATGTCATAAATATACTCAACCAAAAAAGAAAATATGTAATCAATAGTCATTTATTTTATAAAGAAGATTACATTCAAGGCAGAAATTCTGGAATTAGATAATCACACCATTTAGGAGGAGTGTGTTTGTGCAATAATATCACAAGTTGCGCACAGATTTGCTACCATTGGTTGATTATGATTATGGTGAAAGTTCAATATTTCGACATACATACTTTCTTTTTCCGTTGAGTATAGATACTACTAAATGAGTGGGAATGTGCAACTATTTATGAGTGTTTTTTCAAATGTGTATCACATAACATAAACACTATCTTTCAAGAACAACTATAGTAACCTATTTATTACATTCAAAGGAAATAATATCTGCCTGTAAATTTGAACACTGTTACATTCTAATTTTGAAAAACATTCTAATTTTGAAAAACATACGACAAAGATGCAAAACATTCAGCTTTTGACATTATTATTCTGTATGCATCTTATGTATGTTTTTGCTCAACACTCAAATTTTCACTAGATAGGTAATAAAAGATTAGTCTACAGACCAACCAGATTTTAATATGGTTAAAAATGTCTTAGGAAATAAACCGAAAACATGCCAGAATCGATAGTGTGGCATCACATTTTATAAACCCATAAAAATGAGCCACCTCCCCCCCCTTTTTAAATCCATTCTACATCACTGGTCTAGTATAGAAGTGACACATGCATTTTGTAAATTTACAATTATGTGAAATCAAACTGGTATATAATTGACACCCAGAGTGAATTCAGCGTGTAATATTTGATGAGCCATTTTAAAGAAAGGTTTTAAATGAGTTGGCCTTTATGGGTTCCACTCTGTTACAGGCCTGTGAAATTAGAATTTTTTTCTATAGCCAGCCGGGCTAGTAAATAAAAAAATCCACTAGCCCAGTTATTATCACTAGTCCAATATAAAATATGTTCCCACAACAAACATTGAACCCTTGCTCTGTGGAGTATATTTTTTTTACAAAATGTGGCATAGATGACATGTGCAAAGTGAAACAACAGGAAGATCCGGTGCTGGAGAATATGCTATAAATAGACATAGAGAAAGTGGTGTTTTCCGAACTTGGCCTCATTTTTGGAAAGTTAGCCATGTTAAAATAGTGACAACTTTACATTAGAGGTCAGCTAACACTGCACAGTTTACGGAACGTTTTATGAATTCAGAAGTCAACATCACAGAACTAAAAAATTGGTCAATGGGCTAGTGAATTTTGATGATGATTTCCCAGGAAGGTTTTTTTTAATCACTTCGGGCGAGCATGCAAGTGCAGTTCCGCAGGCCTGATGTTATTAACATATTACTTCTAGCTGGTCGACAAGCTGCAGCTCCAGTCCCATGAGGTTGTCCCACAGCTCGTTCATCTTGTTCTGATACTCCATCAACATAGGATCCACATTCTGTGTGTCTGTCATGTGCATTAGGTTTTCAAACGCCTGCAATAGGAAATGCATTATCAACACATGGTACATGACATTGTATATCTTTTTTAAAAACACATTTCTGTGACTTCCTGGGTACTAAAAAAGACGAAAATTCAATCCATAAATGTGTGTGTATATTAATGAGTTAGCATGTTAAAATTTAATAAACTCCCATAAAACCTATTCAATGATTACACCCTGAAACTAAGATTTTTTTTTTTTTTTAAAGCACAGGAATACCATTTCATTATGATTTTGCTAAATAATAACTTAAAATTATACTAGGCTCATTAATAAAAACTGACCCTAGCAAATGAAATTGCAGAATAAACTTGAATTCCATCGAACCACGAGCCATCTGCTGATTGGATTTGAACCATATCACAAAGATAAATCCTTACATTTTAGAAAGCTCTTCATACCATTTTTATTAACTCAAGGTAACGGAACTTTAACTCACTTTCTTCTTTTCCGCAAGAAACGTGTTGATGGTCTTTGTACCCATGGCTTTATTTTCTGACTTGGCCTCTTCGATGCACTCCCAGAAGCTGGCAACCTCATCCACTCTCTTTTGGTGTTCTTTAAGACCGTACTTGAAGATGTCCATAGTGATCACATCAAACGACTTTCCAAACATACAACCATTAAGGTATCACAACCCAAATTATATAAATAATTTATATAGGTCTATTTATAGCACCTGGACGCGATGCAAAATGCAAAAGGGGCATGCTATTTAGAGTACTAGACATTTTGTAAAAAGTGTTTAAAAAATGCTCTGACCCCCCTCCCCCCTGTATCTTTTAGTGCAAACATTTTACATGTACACCGGCAGAGTTTAAGTTTAATGTTTGTTTAACGACCCCCCCCAGCACAAAAATAAACATCGGCTATTGGGGGTCATACATTGGTTAAAAATAACATTACAATTATTTAAAATAAATCGGTGTAAAGAGCTGATATATTTTAGTACATACAATTGGAATAAAAATACACCTAAACATGGAATACGTGTCATTATGATTAAACTATAAAACATCAATATAATAAATAATAGTATGATAAAAATGAATTCAATAAATTAAGGATGAAAAATAAATTTATTATAAAAATTTAAAAAAATTAATAATGAGTTGTGGATGGAACCTAAACGTTTCCACCACACCCTCATTACCAAACACATTTGTCCCAATCTGAGCAACCTGGCAGAAAAAGGATCTTTTTACAGGGGATTTAGTAAACAGTTAAACTGGGCAAAACAGTCTTGTTAAAAAACATCACATGTTTTACAGAAGTACAAAAACAAATAATGGTAGGCCAACACAGAAATGTGGACTGTTTTTAATTTTATATGCTTATGGATTATACATTATTCATTGCAAGTCAGCAGTCCGGTAAGCCAGTTTTAGTATTTTATGTACACCATTTCTCATGAAAATGGGGAGTGGGGGCCCTTATTTTAGGGGGTGCTATAAATAGAATAATACAGTTTTGGATATTTAATTTATAAACTTTTATATTTATTTTGGTATTAAAAAATTCAATGACTGTTTTGTTTCTTTTAGTGTACAACCACTACCTGTTACATTGTGTTGTTTTGAGAAATATTTTCATTATGAACATAAATTTTAACTTAATGGTATTACAAAGGTTGATTTCTATTCCAGCTTGAAGGGAAAAATGGATTTAAATGTTTATTTACAAGTAAAACATAAACAATCCACAAAAAAAAAATGCAACAAAAATCATTCGCTTTGTAAATATTGGAAATTTTTTTGAATGATTGGGGTAATATTGGTAATATTCTTTTATTATTACAGACATTTTTACTTTCATTTTTCTACATTCAGATGTTCACTTGTGATGATATGAAGATTTAATGAAATAAAAACAGAACGTTTTATACAGACACACAACTTTCATAACTGCACCACATCATCTGCTTTTATGCCCCATAAACAGGGCTGTGCAATGGTGGCAATAGCCACATTTCAAACTGCTAATTAAGTATTTTTTGTAATCAGTGCTAAATATATTTTGATTTATGTATGGGTATATATAGTGTATATGATGTACTTAGGATCCCCCCTGACTCTGTTTACAATATCAATATTCTTTACCAAAGGCCCATAGGTCCACCTTTACCTATACCAGGGGGAGTTGGCCCCTTCAAAAAAATAGGCCCATGTCAACTGGCTAACCGCCCACCCACCCCACCGTCTTTTCTGGTCTGCCCATAAAGAACTTTTACATTTACTATTGTACCCCTCCAAATTGCAAGAACTTCAAAGACAATAAATGTCATGAACCTTTTCACTATTCAAAACTTAAAGATTGAATCATGATTTCTTTTCATTCATATATTATAAGTGCTTAAGAAAGGATATTCATCAACCAAATCCTTAACCGTGGGCATTGTATTGAGCTTCTGGCCTTCTGAATCTTCTGTATACATACTTTCAAACAGGCTTGAGTCATTGAGATGTTCCACGTAGGCAGCCTGTTATAAAACAAACAAAAATGATATTATTAGTTTAGCCATGTAAACAAAATCCATATAAAGCAAAAATATTTATTATTAAAAGCAATAATTTTTAGAACCCCTAAAATTGCTTGTGGCAATCGTCAATGCCGTAGAGATTGCTGTGGATTAAATAGTTTTTTCCAAGATGTATTTTTTTCCTTAGCAAACTTAGTTGGAAATGAGTGAATGCTAAAATGCTGTGGACACTATTTCTCCACAGAATTTATTTTGCATTCAATATTTTTCTTAATTGCAGGGGTTGTTTTTATTAATTAAGATATTCACCTGGTTTACGACATTTCTGAAATGTCATGAGAATTACAAGGAAAGATGCGGTTGTCATGGAATATTTTATGACCAAGATAGCAAATTAATAATTTAAATATAAGATGGATACTAGGCCTTAAATATCATGAGATTGGGTTTTGGTGCTACAACATATATACCAAGTATTTAACTTTAAATTAAAAAACCTCAAATTATTTAGAGTGAAAAAAAATAGAAATGCCATTTTGATCCAGAAATTAAAAACATTTTAGAGGCACTCCCAATGAGATGAAATCTTGCATTATAAAACCAAAATGAAGCTGTACAGCAATCAAAGTTTGTATCAGCCTTTAATTCTACCAATAATATATTAAAAGTAAAGTTTGTTTTATTTAACGACATCTCTAGTCTCTAGAGTACATTGATTTTTATCTTATCATCGGCTATTGAACGTCAATCATATGGTCATTCTGACTTATGTATTTAGAGGAAACCTGCTGCCGCCACATAGGCTACACTTTTATATGCACCGTCCCATAGACAGGATAGCACATTCCACGGCCTTTGATGAACTAGTTGTGGATCAGAAAATAGCCCAAATTGCAAATAGGTCCACTGAGAAGGATCAATCCGACGACCGACCGGTTCACAGGCAGAAAACTCTACCATTTGAGCTAGATCCCGCTCCCTGGTTTTCAAAAGATGTCTGTATTTAAAAAAACATTACTCTTATTTTCAGAATTTCACTGCTCCAAACTTTGATGATAGAATTTTAGAAGTTGTAGCAGTTTTTGGCGGAGTTCAGATGGCGGTATCACGGGTTATAGATATTCAGCATCATCGCATTGCGCAGGTTTGTTGCTAGGCGATAAAAACTGATATTTTATATAATTGTTCATTTTTATAAAATTAAATAAATTAAATAATTAATCTCTTTATAATGATGTAAATTAAATTTTTCAATGTTACAAACATCACATCAGGGTTATCCCCAATCTAATTCAACTATTTTTATAACATACACATTGAGTACTTTTTATATAGAAAAGTTATTTTTTTTTATTGAAATTTAAAACACGATTCGGACAAAATAACTGACAGGATGAATTTCATGACTGTCAAATTTTTCGAAATGACAGATTTGAACCAAAAAATATCTATGAATGTATGCTTATTTCCAGACTATATAAGTGAGACATTTGATGCCAGATTCATTAATAAATACTGAAGTGCTTAATTTTGTGCCTATTTCAGTGTCGGATGGTTAAGATTACAATTCTCGGAGACGAGGGTGTGCCAGTTCAGGTTGATGGCGAGGCGTGGATGCAGCCGCCAGGGTTCATTCGCATCGTACATAAGAACAGAGCTCAAATGCTCACCAGAGACAGAGTAAGTTTAACTCAATAAATGAAAGAGTGGAAGCAAAAATCCACTAGAACATTCCAAAAACACTCCGTCTTATAGGCAACATTGTCTTATAGTCGAATAAATATGGTAGTGAGTGAGGTACATTCATATTGTACACAAGAACAGAGCTCAAATGCTCTCTAGAGACAGAGTAAGTTTGACTTGAATAGTGAGTGAGGTACATTCGTATCATACACAAGAACAGAGCTCAAATGCTCACCAGAGACAGAGTAAGTTTGACTTGAATAGTGAGCAATGTACATTCATATTGTACACAAGAACAGAGCTCAAATGCTCTCTAGAGACAGAGTAAGTTTGACTTGAATGATGAGTTAGGTACATTCATATCGTACACAAGAACAGAGCTCAAATGCACACCAGAGACAGAGTAAGTTAGACTTGAATAATGAGTTAGGTACATTCATATCGTACACAAGAACAGAGCTCAAATGCACACCAGA
>JAULBS010100227.1:0-16196 GCA_032355785.1 Symmetromphalus regularis | reverse complement strand
CTCTCTCTCTCTCTCTCTCTCTCTCTCTCTCTCTCTCTCTCTCTCTCTCTCTCTCTCTCTCTCTCTCTCTCTTATGTGGCAGCAGTGGGTTTCCTCTTAAGTAAATATGTCAGAATGACCATATGATTGACGTCCAATAGCCGATGATAAGGTAAAAATCAATGTGCTTGAGGGACGTCATTAAATAAAACAAACTTTACTTTTACTTTACCTATAGATTATGATGGCTTTATCATGATTTTACTATTAAATACCTCAATAGACACATATTGATTATCTTTTTGTCTTTTATCTTTATTATTCATTTATATTATTCAACCCCAACAACCAATATTTATTTTTTGTGCTCGAGATGGGAGGGCGGGGCTGTCTTTAACAAATATGATTAATAGGTATTGATATTTACTTTTTGTATTATTTTTTAATAAAACATTAATTGATATAAATTTGCTGTTCACTCAAGATTTTTGTCAAGAAGGATTTTCCAATCTTGACTTTATCATCACCATGGTAACCTCCAAGTAACTTGAACAATCTTTCTCAACTTATTTTTGAAAAGAAAGAAAATTTATTTGCATGACACCCATACATAGACAGAGTTAAAAAATCACGGTCACCATGAACACACGTGTGTGACAAATGTTATAATAATAATACATAAACATAATGAATTTCTCAGTGAGCCTCAGTGGTCCAGTGGTAGAACATTGGGCTCTCAAGCTGATGACATTGGTTCAAAACCCGGTTGAGGCTGGGTCACACTTGACTGTGTGAAAAATAATCAGAATATTTCACATCCAATAGCCGATGATTAATAAATCAATGTGCTCTAGTAATGTTGTATAAAAAATAAAAAATAAATTAAATAATGAATTTCGGAGATTGCTTATTTCCCATATTCACCCCCACTCCCCCCCCAACAAGTTTTGAACGTAGACCATGTGTCACAAATTAAATGTTTGACACCTAGTAACCTCTAATTAACCTTCATCTTATGGAGTTATTAAGCAAACATTCCTTTCAGTTCTAAGATAAAATTGTAATTACACGATTTATTTTCTTTCAGGGTCTTTTACGTTTCCCATGATTCACAGGACCTCAAGATCTGGAGCTACATCGCCCGTGACGGACCCTCCAACGTGTTCAAGTGCAACGTCTTCAAAGCTTATAAAAAGGTTTGTTTTAATTTTAACACTCTTCCTCATCTTGAAGACTAAATTGTCTGCTTCGACCCTTGCGATGTTTTTAAGTGCGATTCCCGTGGCGATGGTATTTAGATGACACAGGTTCACTGTTGTCATTACACAAAATGGCAGGACAAGTGGAAACATTATTAAATTGAAAAGATGAATTGTTTCTTGGATATTAGTTACAATGTGAGACTACTTTGTTAATGTTACTGGTCATGACATGTAACTGGTCATGACATGTCACTGCCAGTTGTTACTGAACATTCGATAATCTTGTTAAAAAGATTTTTAATAAAGCTGATCAAATGCAGAGAGAAAGAGGCTACACAGACTGAGCCATGATAAAACACTAACATTTTACATTCAGCTTTACTTATGTAGCCACTTGTATTGTACTACAACCTGTTTTAATATACAACTTTTAATTATTCCTTTTGTGTACCTTTCCTCATCCATCCATCCATCCACCAGTCCATCCATTCATCAATCTTATCCACAAGTCCATCCATCCATCAGTCCATCCATCCGTCTGTTCATCCATCCATCAGTCCATCCATCCGTCTGTCCATCCATATGTCCATCCATCTGTCCATCAGTATTAATATAGTTGGGTGTTGTTTAACAAAATTCCTTCTTTCCATCTTTATTTTACTATCAGATATTCTTTTATTTTATCATTATTCTATCAGTGTGAGTGTTTTGCATTAAATAGTGAATTTCGTCAACAACAAAAAAAAACTTTTCATCTTCCATACCCATATAGATGTAATTATATTTATAAAGTTGGTAACTAGATAATTCCCATCATTTGAACAGTGTTAGGTCACAATGATTTGAAGTTTTGTTTACGTGTAAGCTGCCATGTACTATCGTCATTATTTCACTCCCTGCTGGGCCACTGAACCAAAACGCTCTCTCCTTATCTCCCTATCACCTCTGTCTCCCCAAGTACCTGGTATCTTCAGAGTACCTAATCTTAGACTTGCCTACAGGCTTTCTGTCAGATTTTATATGGATATCCAAACATTGGTTGCTTATCTCTCAATACCACCAGTCTCACCATGTCCAAGATATCTTCAGAATCATTAATGTTAGACTTGCCTGTAGGCTTTGTGTGTTTTTATATAGGTATCCAAACATTGGTTCCTTATCTCTCAATCCTCCCCATTCTCAGCATGTCTGAGATATCTTGAGAATCATTAACCTTAGACTTGCCTGTAGGCTTTGTGTGTTTTTATACTGGTATCCAAACATTGGTTCCTTATCTTCCTATCTCCCCATTCTCAGCATGTCCAAGGTGTCTTCAAAGTACTTCATATTATACTGGTTGGTTGGTTGTTATTAGGGAAGAGGATCAGGGCCAGTATTTTTGAAGCATTCATAACTACGAATTTGTCTTAGTGACACCATTTTTCATGATTTTTGTACACAGTGACTACAAAAAATGACGTCACTAAGACAAACTTACGATATCATAGCGCTAAGAGAGCTTCGAAAATATGGGCCCTGGTCAGTCAGTCAGTTCAGGTAACACTACTAAAGAACTGAATGGATTTAATAGAAAACTATGAGTGGGGAGTAGCTCAAATGGTAGTATGCCCGCTGTGAAGTGGTCGGTCATTGGATCAATCCTTCTCAATAGACCAATATGCAGTTTGGGCTATTTTCCATTCCAACCACTGGTTCATAACTGGCTAATCACAGGTTGTGGTATGTGTTGTCCTGTGTGTGTGAAAGTGCATATAAAAGACCCCTTTCTGCTTATCAAAAAGAGTAGCCTTTGTGGCAGTAGCGGGTTTCCTCTAAACAAAGTATGTCAGAATGACCATATGATTGACGTCCAATAGCCGATGATGAGATAAAAATCAATGTGCTCTAGAGCTGTTGTTAAATAAAACAAATTTTACTTTTAATATAAAACCCTTTTTTTCTTCTATAAATTTTTTTTCACTTGCTACACAGAGATAGTAACATTACACTGGCTAACAAACACAATGTACCTCCCTTGGTAAATGCTTCCTAAAGAAGTCAAATAAATATTTCTTTTCAAACTTCATATGAAAATCTTGAGGATTTATCCAGAATTTAAGAGTTTTAGCATGTCCTCCTGTTTTCAGAACTGTGCCAAAACAAGATTTAAAAACAAATTTTCCTTTTTAGTAAGGATTTGTGGACACATGCCAATTTTCAGGATTTTTGAGAAGAAATCTATTTAAACCATATTGATTTGATGGTTCATAGTAGATTTTATCTTGCCTCCATGTAAAATTCTTTAATCCCATTGATTGGTTGTTTGCAGTTGGACAAAACCTTTATACCCAGGTGGGCAGAGACAATTTTTCTAATGCCCAATCTGTAATTCTGCAGCTATAATAGTATATTTCATTGCTGTCAAGTGACTTCTTTCGCATCCGCATGCATGGATTCGTTAATAAATTATTAATCGTTATTCTCTTGCATTACTTTGATTAATTATCTATATTGTTTAACATGTCGACAAGATAAATTCATTGTAGAAGCATCTCTCAACGAAAATGGGTTTTTTATGCACCCTCTGTGTGTTCTTTTAGTTTACCCCGAGCTGAAGGTGAGGGGTAAAAAAACAAACAAAGGGTACATAAAAAGCCATTTACCCATCGTGATGATTCTGCAACTTATGTTATAGTTCATAACTGATTTATAATATAGTTATCTTTTTTACAACCAAGGTCAGTCTCTGTCGGTCTTGGAAGTATATCAAATTAGCTGTTGTATCTAATTTACAATTTAAAAAATACAGACAGGAAAGCAAAAATGAATATTTGTTAAGAAAATTAAGTCCTGGTTCTTGAATACGAGCATGATCTAGCTCAAATGGTAGCATGTCTGCCTGTGAACCGGTCGGTCATCAGATCAATCCTTCTCAGTGGACCCATCTGCCGTTTGGGCTATTTTCCATTCCAACCAGTGATAGGCCATGGTATGTGCTATCCTGCCTGTTGTAAGGTGCTTATAAAAGATGCCTTGCTGCTTATCGGAAAGGAGTAACCTATGTGGCAGCAGTGGGTTTCCTCTATATCAGAATGACCATATGTATGACGTCCAATAACCAATGATAAGATAAAAATCAGTGTGCTCTAGAGGCGGCGTTAAATAAAACAAACTTTACTTTGGTTCTTGAATGTTCTCTGAAAACAAAAATTGTAAAAAGAATTATAAACAAAGAGTTGACTACAAGAATGCCTAATAGGAAAACAACATGTTTTTATTAATCCTACTTAGATCTACATGTATAGCTTAGACCAATTTTCAGATGATGATTCATGATCTTCATAGTTGAACTGACAGTGAGAAATCTGATCGTAGATTCATAAGTGATTTTAGTGAGTACTGGACTCTTAGACCCCTAAACATTTAGCATTGCTATACATGCGTGCTGTTCTTACGTACGGAAGTATACAAAACTCTTAGCGGTATGTGTAGATGTTAACTTTGTTTTAGTATACAAAACTCTTTTTGCAGTCTGATAGACATTTTAACTTTGTTTTAGTGCATGCGTGCTGTTCTTTGGGAGCAGGATGTAGATCAAGTGGTAGTGTGTTCGCCTGTGAAGCGGTCAGTCATTGGATCGATCCTTTTCAGTAGGTCCATTTGTAATTTGGGCTATTTTCCATTCATACCAGTGGTCCACAACTGGTTCATCAAAGGCCATGGTATGTGCTGTCCTGTCTGTGGAAAAGTTCATATAAATGTTTCCTTGCTGCTTATTGGAAAGTAACCTATGTGGCAGCAGTGGGTTTCCTCTAAAGAAATATGTCGGAATGACCATATGTTGACATCCAATAACCAATGATAAGATAAAAATCAATTTGCTCTAGAGGCATCGTTAAATAAAACAAACTTTACTTTTTTTGCCTTTCTTATTTATGGAAGTATACAAAACTCTTTCAACAGTCTGCTGGACATTTTAGCTTTGTTTTAGTGCATCCATGCTACTCTGCTATCTGCTAGTAACCATCAGTGATAGTGAATAGGTTTCAAGCTGTCAGTGTTTATGTGGAGGAGATTGTTAAATTTATTGATGGAGGCCTTCAAGGTAGAAAGGTGAACAGTGAGATAGGAGAGGCACAATCTTGTAATTGAGGCTTGTTGGTTTTGCAACAAGGCGTGCAAGACTTGGTTCGTCTCTCCACGCAGACGGCAGTAGGTTGGCTTGTCTTGCAGTACATCTGACCTTCTCATGATGGCTCTCTGTCCACAGAAACCATCCAGAATGGGCCGCAGAAAGGTATTTTTTTTAAATTATTTTATCCAGGGTTCAAAATTAGTGTATTTTCTAAGGAGTCGTTCACAGTTATCAACATTTTCCTGTTTGTTTTAACTGAACCATCCAGAATGGACTGTAAAAAGGTATATTCTTATTATTTTATTCAGGGTTCGAAATTAGCATATTTTCTAAGAAATCATTCACGATTGTTAACATTTTTTTATTTGTATAAACTGTGCAATAAGAAGTTGGGAGGGGGGGGCATCAAATTACAAATTCAAATTAAATATCAAATTAGTCATCAAAATGTTTGAAATCCTGAAAAAAAATTACATTCTAAGTATGCAAATTTCTATTCTAAGAAAAATTGTTATATAAAAAAAGGTTTCATATTTAGCTGGGCTTTTGAAAAGTCAATCACATTTTTCCATACACTTCAGATATCTAATTGAAAATTATAGTGGCTTTTAGTCTCTTAAGATGGTAATGAGATCTAAAAAATTTGAGGTCTGGCTCATGGACTACTAGAGCACACTGATTTATTAATCATCGACTATTGGATGTCAAACATTCGGTTATTTCGACACTTAGTCAAGTGTGAGCCAGCCTTCAACAGGTTTTGAACCACTATCATCAGCTTCTACCGGTAGACCACCGAGGCTCACATAATGAGTTTACATGTGGTCTAGATAGAAATACAGCTGGCCCTGCATGTAGATTTTGTAAATTAACTGATTTGTTTCAGCTAACCTGAATGTTAATTTAATATCCTGTATATTATACTTCTGCAGGGTTCTGTGTAGAAATTTGTCAATAGTGGAAACATGTTAAATGTGGTTCTTTTGGTTGAATTTTATTAAATGCATGACTTCATATTTTTTATGTCCAAGTCTTTTTAGTGAATGATTTTGTAAAAAGATGGATGTTTTCTTATTGTATTTACCAAACTGACTTGCAGGATATGTTCATATTTCACAAACACCTTGTGTCACAACTATTTCAACTGATTCATAAATTTACCTCGGCATCCCATGGACTTTAAATTTGCTTTATGGAGAGATAACATTTTGCTGACATTGGCCCCAGTGGTATAGAAGTTCAGTTGTTGGACTCATGACTAGTACCTACTGGGATCAAATCTCAGCCTAGGCATGAGATTATTAATATTGATACTGACTCCAACCCAGAGTGAGAAATCTACCATGTCATCATGATCTTTAAGAACTTCAGTCTAACAAGTTATTTTTATCCAAGTTTTAATTTTAAGAACTTTTAATTTTAATCTGATAAAATTTTGTTTTTATGTCCAAGATTATTTTGTAGATTGATATAATTATGTGAGCCTCAAAGTTCCAGCAGTAGAACAGCAGACTCTCATGCTGATGACAGTAGTTCAAAACCCATTGGAAACTGGCTCACATTTGACTATATGTCACAATAACCAAATGTTTGACATCCAATAGCCAATGATTAATAAATCAATGTGCGCTAGTGGTGTCCTTAAACAAAACAAACAAACAAACAAACAAAAAAGATATAATTATAGTCAAATACCAAATGTTGAATTGTATCAGTAGACTGACAAAGTATAAAATTATCAAACTAGATTAATTCTTGTATTTCTGTAATAACATATCAATTGTTCCGCCATACTTGGCAACTGTGGTAATTCAGCATCTCAGAAATCTTGTTATTTTGAAATAGCTATCTAAAATTGTCTGCTAGATAAATTGATTTCAGCGAATGGAAAACTGTTATCAATAGCTGGTTGTCTCCCTTCAGTTTGATAAATACTGGTAAACCCATCTTTTTTTGTTTTAACCAATTTTTTTTTGCCAATTTTCTCATGTGTTTGCAAAACTTTTATCAGTTGATGATGATCATGGCTTTTATTCCCAATCTAATAGTTATAATAATGGTATCATGCCTTAAATCTTATATCAACAAGACAGAAAATAATGACAGATTATGGTACAGCAGAGTGTAATATATGGGTAGAATGTAGGTGGGCATTTTGATTGGTTGAAATTTAAAAAATATTATATTTAATGATTTTTGGCTTAGACTGCTTTTGTGAATTTAGTATCATGCTTCAAATCTTATATCAACAGACAGAAAATAAAGACAAATTATAGTACAGCAGAATGTTGACTGGCATTTTGATTGGTTGAAATTTAAAAAAAAAAGATTTTTATGGATTTTTGGCTTAAGCTGCTTTTGTGAATATAGTCTAAATGCTTGTGAACAATGATAGAAAAAATATTGAATTCAGTCTTGATGTGAACATTATTGGCTGTTAATTGTTTTGTGGATGTTTTTTTTACTATTATTATTACAGACTTAAAACATTTTACAAATTGTGCATTTATTGATTTCAATAAATAGTTACGATAAAAAACTATGATAAAGAACAAAAACAAACAAAGACCCAAAGAAACAACAAAATAAAATAAAACCACTGTTTGTTGAATGTAAGGTTGCAGTATTTTGTAAATTGCAGAATGAAACCATGGGTGAAATAGGATTAAGTATTCATTAAAAACAGTTTATTATCCCAGTGTGCACTCATAACTGAGAAATATTTTTCAAATTTTCTCAGTGAGAAATATTATATATTGGTTTAACAAGGCATTTCATTGGGTTGCTTTAGCCGTTATGACCAATAAGCTTGCCTGTACTAAATATCAGTTCATTTTAATTTTGTAACTACAAATGATGTCACTAAAACTAGAAAAAGAACAACGTAATGTCATCCTTAACATTATAAGATAGCATTTCTCTATAAACTGTTGCACAATTAGAAAGTTTTAAGAATAGAATAATTAAAATTGCCTGGGGTAATAAATAGAATATCAAACTCATTACCATTTATTATCAAATTTATGTTCCTTGTGAAATAATTTGATAATAAATGGTCACTCGTTTTATATCCTCTATTTAATACTTTATTCTCCATATTTAATAAACATCATGTAAAACTGATATTAAAACAAACTTGTAAAAGTACAAAATTGAATACAACATTGTAAAAAAAAGAATTATAAAAAAATTACTCAATCATTATCCATCTAAGTTTGAATTCTTTCAAAATAGATGTAACCATGATAATGCATTGCAGGGAACTTCCTTTGAAAATGATTCATGATTCTGTATAGAACTGTAAGATATTGGCAAAACAGACCATGAACAAGAGATGAGCAGAGGAGATCATACCTTAAGGCAGTTTCTCATTTTCTTTAACCTGTTTTTCATGTATGATATATGTTTTGAAAATGAAATAATGTGAAAAACATGCACCGCGTTAAAGGATGAACTAATGTGTTGAGAGCTATTTCTGTTCTCACTGCATCTTATTATTAACTCTTTTGATCCTGTAGCTAATTCTCGGTAGCAGGTTAAGGGTGAAAAAAAACTGATTTATATTTGTACGTGAACATCATATCTTGTGGACTATTCTAGGTTTTTATGTTCTGCCAGCAAGGAAGCATATTCATGTATCATATATTTTATGTTTCACTTAGGTAAAACATATGTTTTCATGTAAATAGGTGGGTATATGTTTAATGTACATTTAAAACATAAGTTAAACATACATGTATGGTCTCATGTAAATAGGCGGGTATACATTTAACATATATTTGAAACATGTTAAACATATGTTTTCATGTAAATAGGCGGGCATACGTTTAACATATATTTGAAACATGTTAAACATGTTTTCATGTAGATAGGTGAGCATATGTTTAACATGCATTTGAAACATGTTAAACATGATAAACGTATGTTTTTCATATAAATGTTAAACATATGTTAATGACAATTGACATACACAATGACATAGAAAGGGCTTCTGTTGATATTTATAAGTTTTACCGCTGCTATGGACTTGTTTTAAGTATGACAGTGAATTGTGATAATAACAGAAATAATTAACTATAATTTAAAATCATTGAAATGTATTATTATTTGTAACCAATAAACTGGTTTTTCAGATTGTGATTTTAATCCGAGTTTTCACATTGTGATATTTTTGTGTTTGCTATTATCAAGCTTCACCTGGTCTACTTTCTTTAGATCTTTATTATAGCTTCAAGGGATGTGCAAACCTAATTTCTCTGATGATTTTGGTATAAAATGTATGATATTCAGGTACTTTCTACAGGTTCAGGTCAAAATGACGATTTTTGTGGGTGATGGTCTCTTTTTTCGGTGCTATAGTTTTCTGTCTTAACATTGCTCACATGAGGATATTTCTGATTGGAAAACAAAAATGGCTGAGAAGTAGAAATTCATTCTCTCTTTTTATGTTGATTTTACTAAAAAAAAAATTATTGTTCTTTTACTAAACAAAAAAATATATTAAAAAAAATACTAATTTTACTATTTTTTTATTGTGATTTTACTATTTTTGTTTTCTTTGATTTTGCTATTTTTGTTAACTGATTTTACTATTTTTGTCACATTTTTGTCACTGTGATTTTACTATTTTTCATATTATTGGGTAAACATGTCTGGATGTGTTCTTGGATTATTTCTTTCCATATACACTATTCATTTCTCCATGTTTAATCATTATCTGTACTGGGTTAATATCAGCTTATGTCAGTAATGATTTATAGCGGTAATTATAATTATACTAATAACTATTATTTCATCCAAAGCTGAAGTTACGTCTAGCCTTGTTGCCTGCACTAAGCTCTGAATTAAGTTAATTTGTGGGATATTACTCCTTAAAAAGAAGAAGCTGAAAAAAAGAAACAGTCTTACAAATTCAAGATACCTTATGTCATTAAAAAAAAACTCTAAGAAAGAAACAAGTTTTTTTTTGTTCTTATATTAATCAATTACAAATTTAAGATATCTTGTATCATAAAAAAAAGGAAAGAAATGGATGTCTTTCTTTTATGTCTTTCATTAATCTGTTACAAATTCAAGATCCCTTATGTCATTAAAAAGAAAAAAAGAAATGGAAGGTTGTTTTTTTTTACTTACATTAATCTGTTACAAATTCAAGATGCCTTATGCCCAAAAAAACACCCGAAAAAAAGAAACGGAAGTCTTTTTTTTATTTTTGTCGATCAGTTACAAATTTGAGATAAAGTGCCAACAGAACACAGAAGAGATACAATGGAGTACAACATTGTTTTGGCAAGCTTCTCTAGAAGCAGTTTGTTTTTCTTGACATTGTTTTTATAAACATACCTGGTGAAACCTGGTGGAGAGGTGTGTAATCGTCTGAGTATAAAGCATATTGACTTACCTGGCGTGTTTCTTCAAGATGATCACCTTGCAAACCAACCCACTGCTAACCTTTTCAGCATGCTAATTTCTATAATTGAGCTGGCAGCCAATAATGTCTTTTTTTAGTAGACTGGTGAAAGTTGCTTGCTTGGTTTTTGCCATTTCTAACATATGTTTTTTGTAGTCATAGTTTTTTTCTTGTCTGTATGTCAGGTATAAACTGTAGGTGAAAAAGAGGCACAGTTGGGGTTTGGTTATATTTTGGTTTGTTGTTTAACATCTCCATTAGAGCACATTGATTTATTAATCATCGGCTATTGGATGTCAAATATTTGGTTATTTTGATACATAGTCAAGTGTGAGCCAGCCTCCAACGGGTTTTGAACCACTGTCATCTGCTTGAGAGTCTGACGTTCTACTGCTTAGACATAGTTGGGGTTTCATCAAATGCCTACTAAGGCATTATTTTTAATGTTTTGTTTATTACATGGTTTAAATAATGTTTTGTCTAAAACTTGTTTTGTCAGTCATGATAAAAAATGGTTGATACCTTTAAAATAATGATCAGAAGGAAGACAAAAATTAAATTATCCTTTCATTCTATTCAGTCATATATGGTTTATTATTACATTATAAATCAGCTTCTTTATATAAACACACACACGCACATATACGCACACATATATACATACATATACATACAGATCGGACTCACAAGCTGAAGACAGTGGTTCAAAACCCATTGAAGCCTGGCTCGCTCTTAACTACATTCTCTAATGGTGTCATTAAACAAACCAAAAACAAAAGAAAAAATATATATAGATATATGCACACACATATACACATATATAAACACACATACATGTGTATGCATATGTCTGTGCGTGCATGTATGTGTATTCTTTGGTTTTACTGTGTTGGAGAAAAAAACAATTAGAAAACCTCCTAAATCTAAATTTTATTCTTATTTAACATTCGTGGTTTTTATGGTGAGCAGATCTGAAAACAAGTAATAAAAAAACAAAAGATCTTGGAATACATCTGTTAAAGTACACACCTATAAAGTACTGCATGGATTCCTGTGATCTCTCTCACTAAAGCACTAAAGCATGTCAGATTATTTTACATACACCATCTGGCAGTATATCACTATCTTAGTGTGTTGGATTAATGTTTAACACAGCAGTTTGGTTTTATATTTGTTTGTGTCACAAAGTGAAATAGAAGCATTTTGTAAGTCATTACTCAGTTCTTAAATACTGACTGTATATTATAAACTGTATATTGTTCTTTACATGTAACACCGTCAGTGGTGTAAATCCTAAGGGGACTGTATGTCAAAATTACCAATTTTGGGAAGATCTAAATGATCATCCATTTTTGGGAAGATCTAAAATGTACCAGAGAACATCTATTTTGGGGAAGATCTAAAATGCACTAAACATCCAATTTCGAGATCTAAAAATGCATCAGAGAACATCTAAAAATGCATCAGAGAACATCTAAAAATGCATCAGAGTACATCTAAAAATGCATCAGAGAACATCCATTTTTGGGAATGACTAAAATGCACCAGAGAACATCTAAAAATGCATCAGAGAACATCCATTTTTGGGAAGGACTAAAATGCACCAGAGAACATCTAAAAATGCATCAGAGAACATCTAAAAATGCATCAGAGAACATCTAAAAATGCATCAGAGAACATCCATTTTTGGGAAGGTCTAAAATGCACCAGAAAACATCCATTTTTATCCCGCATACCAATCCCTTTAACAGATTTATCACCTCATCATCATTACTGAATTAACTTTTGATTGTAAGTTTACGTATCTGCATTTAGATAATCTGTGTGTGTGTGCTTGGCCTATTCATGGTTTTAACTTGAGTTAATTATTGTTTACTTGCTTCATCATGCATGGAATAACCATTATTAGCAGCAGCAACATGCATAACGAAAGTGATGACGTCAATCATCAGTAACAATATCTAACAGTTTAAAAACAGGGCTACGTTCTAGAACATTTATATGGCAACAATGGACTGTGTACATACATGTAATGTAATTTGGCTGTTGCTGTCATCAAATATAAAGTAAAGTTTGTTTTATTTAACTACCACTCTTGAGCACATTGATTTTTATCTTATCATCGGCTATTGGACGTCAATCATATATGGTCATTCTGACATAATTATTTCTTTAGAGGAAACCCACTGCCATCACATAGGCTACTCTTTTCGATAAGCAGCAAGAGGTCTTTTATATCCACTTTCCCCACAGACAGAACAGCACATACCATGGCCTTTTGTGAACCAGTTGTGAACAACTTGTTGGAATGGAAAATAGCCCAAACTGCAAATGGGTCTACTGAGAAGGATCGATCCGATGACCGACTGCTTCACAGGCAGACACTCTACCGCTTGAGCTACATCCCACTCCTATCATCAAATATGAGAATAGCCAAATATTTATTTAGTGTTGGGTTAAGTATCTATGGAGTATTTGGCACTGAAGCAATATAGCTTGGCCAAAATTCGAATGTATATACAAGACACAAGTAGCCTTGATTCGGGGCAGAAAGTGCATATTTTTGGGATATATATTTTACTAGTTTACATGTAACTATATTAAACCGAAAAAGAAAGTATGCATGTAATGTAATCAATAGTAATTTATTTCATAAACTAGACGACATTCATGACAGAAATTCTGAAATTATATAACCACACCATTTAGGTGTGTGTGTGTGTGTGTGTGTGTGTGTGTGCGAGCGTGTGTGTGTGTGTGTGCAGTAATATCACAAGTTGCACATGTTTGATGCCAATGATTATTGTGAAATGGCAGATTAAAAAATGTTCTATATTTCAACATGCATACTTTCTTTTTTGGTTGAGTGTATATAAGATAGACTTTATGGGTTCAGGAATACTTTATCCTGGCATCCAGATCACAAAATGGTTGTTTTAAAAAGTTGTCTCTTGGAATTTAATTGATTTGAGGTGGGGAGGTCCCTGTGGTTTTGGGGTTATTAAAATATATTTTTATTTTTTACAAAGTTTAAGTGATAGTATTTGAGGTGGAGGTGGGAGTATCTTGTTGCAGTTGGAGATTAAAAAAAATTATTATTATGTTTGAGAGATATACTTGGCTTATGACAATTTACAATAATGTTCTAATATTTCAACATGTATTCTCTTACATACAAAAGGTATGCTTTTCCATATAGGCTTCATTTATATATTGACAAGAGCATTGTTGTTGGCATACTTTCCACTTCGTCTAGCTCTGTACTACATACCACGCAACAAGACACAGTTCACGATGGCCATGTCCAACACGTGTTTAGAATTGTTTAGAATTGACCCACGTTCATGTTGCCCATTTCAACATGTGTTTAGAATTGACCCATACCTACAACGGTCACGCTGCATCCTGGAATCCATCTTGAAGCCTCTAATCTGTTTAACAACAACAGAAACTCATTCATGGATCCAACAGATGTGCATCTCCCAAGAGGCTGGCATATTGCAGATGGTTACTGTCTGTCTGTTAACCGTCTTCACGACCTGCTCATATAGGTGTAGTATTCACCTTTCAGCACACTGCTACTATAATACTTGTGCCCAGGTGTGTAGGTAATAGGATTGTTCTCTCAAACTTTCCAAAATGGCTGTCTACGTGAAACAGCCCAGGATGGGCAGAAAGGTTGGAACATATTTTTTTTAATCAAATGTTTGTTTGTATTGGTATCAGAATTGAAATAATGTTTTGAAACTTTTAATATATCATTGTTAATGATTTTTTATCAATTTCCTGCTGTTAATGGTAGTGTTTTCTAAATGTCAATATTGTATGTATGTATTTTGAAGAGTTCCATCACAAAACACGATATCTCCATTTTTTTGACATTATCGAAAAACAGCATTTTTTGTGTGTGGAAATGTGACCTTTGTGCATGGTGCTTATTGCGTATTGCAACGAAAGCACATTTTCTAATACACTCATACGTGGTATATGTCGTGTTCTGCAAACAATTTCAATGTGAACTTGTAGAACCGATGCAAGCTTTTTCTTTGGTGATGATTTTTCATTTTTTCAAATTTAGCGCTTATCACATTTTGTGATGAAACTTCATTTATTAGTCTACACTTAAGTATTATAGTCAAACCTGTCTACAAAGCCCATTCAAATGATATACCAATGTGGTCTTTATACAGAGGTGGTAATTTAATAAAAGTTGAAAAACAAGGGTTTGTATGTTGAATAGACTTAAAAAGTCAGTATTTATTTGTAGGTTTTATGTTTAGGAGTCTGATCATCACTCACCGTAATTGTATATGGAATTCTCCACTTTATTATAAAATTATAAAATGTGAGTCCAACCGTTTCCTCATTTGTTTACCTGTTTTATGTATTTGTATGGTAGGTTTAATTGGATTGCTGTGGGGCTGTAGATGCACAAGCAGTTCCATGCACAGTTGGCAATAGGCCCGGGCCAAATGGGAGGTATATTTCAAACTGCTAATTAAGTGTTTTTCTAATCAGTGCTAAATGATTTATGTATGTGTGTATTCATGTACATGTAGTGTATATGATGTACTTAGGATCACCCTAACTTTTTATAATAACAATATTCTTCACCAAAGCCCCAAGGGTTTACCTTTGCCTATACCTTGGGGTAGGCTGTCTCAAAATTGTAGGCCCATGCCAACTGGCCTACCTGATCCCCGATCCCCTTCTTTGTTCTGGGCTGTGCACAAGGAAAAAATCTCTGTGGCACTTTAATTGTTCAGTCAAAGACTTCTCTTGCAATATTCTTTGTAGACAAGTGTTAGATACACTAAAGTTGATAGTTTTGACAATACTTAAAGGGATTTATCCAGCCTTTATACGGTACCAAAAATTAATCCTTCCAAAGTCAAATGGCACTGAAAATTCCCAATTTCTGAACTTTAAATTCTCGAATTGGTTAATAAAGTGGTTCCCTCTCATTTTGCCTACAACCCAGTTTGCCTACACCCAGTTTGCCTACAAACCAGTTTACCTACACCCATTTTGTCTACATCCCAGTTTGCCTACATCCCAGTTTGCCTACACCCAGTTTGCCTACAACCCATATTGCCTACACCAGTTTGCCTACAGCCAGTTTGGCTACAACCCAGTTTGCCTACACCCATTTTGCCTACAGTATTAAAAGGTAGCATCCCCAATTAAAAGTGGAACACTCCACATATGGTCCCCGTATTAATAAACAAAAATAAAAAAACATGGCGAAATTATATCAAAATGTTCACCGTACAAAGTCATATTTACAACAGCATTTTTAGCAAATGGCTGACAGCATCTAAAAACTATAAAACAGTTTTGTGGCCTGGTTGAAACTGATCCTTCAACCTCACAATAATAAAATATTTGTCATATTTGCTAAAAATACGCTTGTTAAGATGTATAGCTGTGAGTTCATTTTAATTGTTTCTGTTCTGTAAAGTAAATAGTTTTTATAATAAAATATTTGTCA
>JAULBS010100216.1:0-16197 GCA_032355785.1 Symmetromphalus regularis | reverse complement strand
GAGTTTCTAAATTAAAATCTCCAAACAAATTGGTAGACACGTCTGTCATTTTGACGTCATCGTTTGATGTTTAAAAACAGAAACTTGGGGGAATTCCTTGGTGATTCCTTTGTTGACATAATTCATAAAGTAGTTTCGGTTATAGACCGAAATAGTGCAAAACTGAGGTTCGTGCATCTATGAATGTTGTTTTTTTAGTCACATGATGTCATTTGGACCAATCCAAATATCTATAACAAATGTGTATTTACAAAATGGTATTATAATAAAGTGATCAGTAATCATATTTTGAATGTATTACTAACACAAATATACACCGCTTCAAATAACAAATGAATATAATATGGTAGTAGGTTTATTTCATTACACTGCTATTCACTTTTTGAAAAAAAAAATTCACTTGGTATATAAACAAACAAAGAGCAGCCCAAGACAGGTGCAATTAAAAGTAGGTCTATATTATACTTTAAATTAGGTATCTAATAATTTAATTTCTTGACTTCCTGGAATAACGTCATACTACGCAAATTCACGAGCTGGGTGATCGCTAATGCCCCAGTCACACATAGCTAAAGACCATTTTACAACTACCTGTGACCAAAAAACACTCCCACAAATATCGGCAACCTTCTTGCAACCAAAAGCAAAAAACTTGACAAAAATATGTAATGAAAATGGTAGATGACAGATTGCCGATAAATTATATACAATATACAATAACATTTCCATTCATAGAAATGCGATTTCTCGTGAACAAAGACGTAATAACAATTAACTTATTCTATGGAAACAGCTATTATATGGCCATTACGAGTTTAGCACAATGTTTGTTCTGGCATGACATCACGCAGTACGACTATATTCTTACAAAAAGATGTTCCGTTTCTTACTTTTGTACAAGGAAAACGTGTTTATAATTACAGACATTTTTGTTTAAATTTATATATATTTTTAACTAATACCTTGTAAATACATTAATCCATTTTATATGGAACACTGTAGACTTCAGTATTCCTTTAAGAGATTTGAATGGTAAAAAAACATTTCAGAAGCTAAAACTGTAAGTTTGTTTTATTGATGTTTATTAAGACAAGAAACAATTCTCAATCCTGAGACCACAAACATACTGAGCACATATTGTTACTCTGATTTTTCTAAACAAAATACAATTCCCTAAACAGTTCAATTTAAACAGAAATGCTCCAGTATATCACAATCTCTTTAGATTTCTCATTCCATCCACAGGATATCAAACATTAGTCAATCAAACCCTAAATGTTAACAAAACAAATGCCCAAATCATGCTCCTCCATAAAATCCATTCTTCCACCCAGGTAAATAACTCTGAAGATTATTCTTTGGTGGGATGGTAGTTAAATGTAAGATCGGAAGCTATTGCATAAGACCTTCACCGAACCCATGTAAAGGGTCGGAATGCAACACTGATATATTTGATGCTACCGATACTGGAACTGGTTATGTCACTATGTCATTGACTGTGAACAAAAAAACTGTCAAAATGGCATCAATGAAATTCGCCACCAACTACACAATTCTTCAAGTGAAAACACGATAAAAACAATATATAATTTTTATCATTTCCCTAATCCGGAGCTAAGGAAAGCAAGATGGCCCTTTGTACACTTGTTAGCATAGTGACCCTTTTCTCCACACTGAAAAAACAAAAACATGAAACATTTTATTTGATATAATTTGTATATATGCAGAACATCAATACTTTATAATCTGGGATCTTCCAGGTTTTTTTAACGACTGTATGACATGAGTATTTAACAGTTACCCTCACATTCGCCCCAACCAACCTAATAAAAAATAGTTGATGATTTAAAAAACGTAATATATTTTAGTTTTTTAGTTCCATCTATTTTAGGTTTCAATAATAGATTTTTACTCTAATGTATAATTAATGTCTATTAATTATAATGTTGAAAAACACTGGTAAATGGATATAAAACATATGTGAGATACTATTTTAACAATTTATATTATTTTAAATGGTATTTGATGGATTGAATACTGCTGTTTATTTTAAAGAATGGTATGTACAAACAGGTAAAGATACAATTTATGTAATTTGACAGCGTATACAAAGCATATATGTATTTACCTGTTTTCTTTATTACAAACAAGTCAGTTAATCTCTAAATCGTAAAACCTTTTACATATAACATGTTTAACTTTTCAAAAAGAAAAAGTTAGATATTTATTGCAACCTCCAAATCTTATTAAGGTGCTTACCTTATAACACGTAACTTCTTGAATAGGACGGCGATCTTCATCCATAATTCTAGAATGCCACGACTCTCGGGTATTCTGAAACAAATACGCAAGATCATACATTTGATAAACATAACACATTGATTATTATTAAAGAGGAAAGCAACTTCTATGAAAATCTAAATGAATAACATTCTGACATAAAGTAAAGTTTGTTTTATTTAACGATGCCTAGAGCATTGATTTTAATCGTATCATCGGCTATTGGACATCATCATATGGTCATTTTGACATATTTATTTAGAGGAAACCCTCTGCCACCACATAGGCTTTTCTTTCCAATAAGCAGCAAGGGGTCTTTTATAAGCACAGTCCCACAGACAGGACAGCACATACCACATATTTTGATGAATGAGTTGTGGACCACTGATTGGAAAATAGCCCAAACACCAAATGGATCCACAGAGAAGGATCAATCAGACACATTCTGATATAAAACAGCCCACAGTTTCACCAAGTCATAGGCCCTTGTGTAGCAACACCAAGACTGACCTGTTCATATATGATAATCAATATTAATTATTGACAATTGATTAGAGGCTGCTTTCATTATTAATTTATTATGCTAATTGCAGCATGAGGGCAGATTGTTCAACATTATTTTTGGCAAGAGTGGAATTTTTTCATTAGCATAAAATAATTTTTTTATCTACACAGGTGGATGCCTGCCTAGAAACACCATGTCTGGAGAGGACACTAAGTAAAACAACAAATACAAGTAGTTTTTTATGGGACAAGATGGCGAGTATCTTAGTGTTATTTTGAAATTTAATCCCTGAATATTAAAGGGAAAAAAATCAGGTAAAAAGCAAAAGAAACTGGGAAAAAAAAAAAAAAAAAAATTTGTTGTAATTTGAAACAATTTCAGCTATACTTAGAGAAAATTAGGATAGTCTGGATTACCAAAAATATCAAATTGTGAGTGTGTATTATCAATTAGTTTTAGCATCTAGTGTATTAACACTGACCTCTTGTGTTTCTGCTTTCATGTCAGCAGGCATCTTATGACAGTGGATGGCCTTGTGACCAGACTCTCCACAGAAGTGACAGACGATTGAAGCTTTCCGTAAACGTTCCAATGGATCAGGTGTGGGAAGATCATGCTTAGGACTGCAACATCAAATTATAAATTAGTATCACCTTCGGAATTCTTGTTTAATCAGAAGTTATTTGGTGTCAGTTTAGTAAATCCTATTTTGCTACACTTTGTCCACAAAAAAGAAACCAAACATCGGTTACTTTTTATTTGAAGTAACAGAAATTAAAAATATCTAACTAGTTGACTGGACCAGTACCAATCAAAATTGACTAGTCTCCCAGAATTTTTAATAGCTCACCAGAATATTTGCCAGTCAACCAGTATATTTATCTGTCTACCAGAACATTTACCAGTCTACCAGAATGTTTACCAATCTACCAAAATGTTTGCTAGTCTGCCAGAATGTTTATTAGCTTGCCAGAATATTTACCAGTGTTTATCAGTCTACCAAAATGTTTACAGACTTACTGTTTGAATGCACAGTCTGGACCCTCTATACAAAATCCATTGAGAAAGCACTGACAAATAACTCTCCGTACATGTCTGTTCTTGCAGTTTGGACCTGTAGAAAACAAGCATGTCAGCATATTATTCAATAAATTAAATGTGGTTTTAGTCAAGATTTTAACATATTATAATATCAAGTTCATATTGTTAGCTTGATAGAAACATGGAGAAACCAAAATACATGTACATATATGTGTCATTATACAAACAATGTTTCCTTAAATACATATACTGTGGTTTTCTAGTCTAGCCCACGATGTTAGCAATGGCAATCAGCAAAAACCTGTTGCAAAATTGATCTACGATGGCATTTTTATAATGATCAGGTACTGACTTTATTATTTGAACTAAATTGCTGTCACAAGATGATCTGAATTTCAAGGGCTGCTAGTCATATTTTTGTGAACATGTTTTTCAAAATTATTTCATGTTCTACTATTGATATACAGATCTGAAAACTATTTCACCAAATTCAACTCACCATGTCTACAAAATCCCATCATGCCATGCACAATCTTTTATCTTTTTATCATGCTCTACTATTGATATACAGTGAACACTATGTCACCAAATTTAACACACCATGTCTATAAAATCCCATGTCATGCTACGCACAATCCTTTATCTTTTTTCATACTCTGCTATAATTGATTTGTTTGTATATATATTTTGAATTTTTTTTTTTAATGTTTGCAATGACCATAGTGTGACCCCCCAATAGCCAATGTTTACTTTTGTGCTGGGGAGTCGTTAAATAAATAAATAAAAGATCTGCTATTGATATACAGTGAAAACTATTTCACCAAATTTAACTTACCATGTCTACAAAATCCCCTGTCATGCACAATCCTTTATCTTTTTTTCATGCTCTACTATTGATATACAGTGAAAACTATTTCACCAAATTCAACTCACCATGTCTACAAAATCCCCTGTCATACCATGGACAATCCTTTATCTTTTTTTCAGGATCAATATGTAAAAATGGACATTCTTTGTTACTGCATATACCTGCAAATCAAGAAATCTGATGAAATGGAAAATGAATACCAAATAACAAATACAATGTAAGAATAACAAATACAATGTAAGAATAACAAATACAATGTAAGAATAACAAAGAGCAAACTAGTGTAATTATACTGTTCAAAATAAGTTGGGGATATTCAAACGTGAGACAAGATAACAGGAACAGTGTAATATTTTTATTAATATTACTGAGATGACACACAGCATTGCTATGAAATGTTTGTCAGGATACAAAATTATGGCCTAACTAGAACCAGATAAGCAGCAAATGTAGAGATTGTGAAATAGAAGTTTATGATTAATGCATTCAATAATATCATGTAAAAACAATGCAGTTCTCTAAATATGGATGGATCATCTGTGGTATACTTCAGATCAATTATCCAACAAGAATTTGGGTGTACTCCAACTTAGTCCAAGCCTGGAAATAAGTTGCTGGTCAAGGACATTGACCAGTACAAATTTGTCATTTTGGAAGATTTGACAGTCACAAAGTTAATTGTGGCCGTCATTTTGTCCGACACTTATGATTTAACTTTTGGTAAAAATAACATTTCTTTATAAGTCAGTTTGATGTAGTTTGTGTCTGTTAAATAAACTGAAAAATTAAATGATAAAAAGCATACACCATAAAAACTAAATTGTGTATTTTGTTTAAATTCTGCATATAAAATTGTATGTCAGGAACATTTTCCAGCACAAATTGACTAATGGTAGATATTTTTACCAGCTGAATTATAATAATTATTTCCAAACCTGGTGTACTCTGTCCCATTTTTATAGAGCAGTGCCTCAATCTGCCAAATGTCTTGAATGCCATTGATATTGCCTGATGGTATCCCAAATATATGACAGTTGAGAAGTATGCACTTGGTACTGGCCAAGGTAGTGTATATATATATTTTTTTTTTTCACTAATAACACTTGTATTTGTGCTAATACTAGATTCTTAACTTCATTTATTCCACTGTTATTTATTAAAAAAAATTATATTAGACCTGTATTAGGGAATTTTATGTGGAGCATCAAGAGTCCATTGTGGAACCTAAGCAAAACACTGGATAAAAAAATAAATCTTACCAAATTTGGAATAGAAGTAACATTCTGGCATTTTGGACATATCATACTCGTGTAAGAATTCGCAGTCGTCTCCCTTCTTGCACAGTCCTCTGAGCCAATGTTTGCACACTACCGTTCTGTCTCCTCGTACATGTCTGAATGGACAGGCAGATCCCTTGTTGCATATGGAATGTAGATAAAATGTACATGTTGCTGAACCAGATTCTGTGAAAAATAGAAATAATTTAAAATAGTTAACGGTATCTACACGTATAGTGTACTTGTATACTTGTAATATAGAACAATTTCCCCAAATTTATTGTTTTCAATTAGAAACACTAAGTTTCGTGCCAAGTTGTAAACAAAAACAGAGAGAGCACTATATCTTCACTGTAATTACTATTAATTGTATTATGTACAAAGGTCCATTCCAGATTTAAAAAATAAATAAATGTTATCTTAACATTCAGAGAAAATCAATAATTTTTTAACAAATACCAGAAATAGGTGTTTTTTGTGTTTTTAATATCAAATGAGCATGTAAATTTTATGTTAAAATTATACCACCATTATTGTGCCTCTATACAAACTGTACATGTCATTAAGAAATTTTCTAATATATCACTGGTCAACACTGATCATCTACATATATCAGATGAAACGCCTGTCTCAACTTGGAATTTAGACAGTGAATGAAACAAGTTTTAATACATTTTTCAAGAGCAGGTCATCCATGATTTCAAAGTTTGTCAAAATGATGTATTATTTGTATATATTTTTGTTTATATATTGGTTGTTTGCACTAGTTAAATACATACCTACATAAATAGTATCCCATATTATAAAAAATGATATTGCTTCAAAACGTTTATTGCATAAATAGTCGATACCACAAAATTATATGGTCATGTGTCCACTATTCGTGCCTGTTCTCTTTTCGTGCCCTTTGCAGAAACGGTAATATGTCGCGTGCGCACGAGCTCCACATGCAGTTCTCGCTGCAATAGCAAATATTAAGCATTAAAAAAGTTACACAATGCTCCAAAATTAAAAATGGGCAATAAATAGGTAAATAATACTATGATGAACTTTAGACTTGAAAAACTAATCCAAAAAATTAGCTTTCGGAAGTAACCAACATTTTGCAGAAAAATTATCCGATTAATTCTGTGCAGTTTGTTTGCATTCTTGACCTTAGTTCCTACCTTGTGATGTCAAATAAAAAACATCTAAGGCTAATTCTAAAAAAATGTATTAGTGTTACAATGAATAAAATGCCTTCTAATGTTATTGGATGATAAAATGATTGGGTTAGATGTATGCAACTCTAATCAATAATAATAATGACTGTTATGTTTTTGCTGAGTTTTTTGTTTGTTTATTATTATATACATGTAGGTGATTTTTTTTGTTTTGCCACCACTGTTCATCAGATCAACCCAACGAACAATAAATTGATGCATTACTGTTAATGTTAGGTCATTTTTGTGTTACAGTGTTAATAGTTGAAACGTTAATGGTTTTTGAAATGCCACCACAGTTATAATCTCGTTAAATTTTGATGACAATTATTTAACAATGTTAAATTTAAAAGAAAAAAATAGAAAGAAACAAAAAAAAATAAACAAGTTATTCAAAAGTCCTGAAGAACCCTTAATGTTACTGGCATGGCCTACACAGGTTTTCGTAGAAAGCACAGTGTTGCCAACCTTGGAGAGTTTCATTTCCAGGAGGTACACCGACGCAGCAAAGCGACCGACCAGGGGAGGTTTCAGCGAGGGGGGCATGCCACCCTCCCGAAGCAAGGAACTTTTGGAAAATGGGACATTAAATGGTGGCTTTTGGGGGCACTTTAAACTTAAAATTGTGAATATTTGCTACTGTTTTTTTGCAGGTAAAAATGTATTTACAGCAAATTTAGACCCCCCAACCGGCTGCATATTTTCGTGTTTAAATCGTATAAACCGTTGCAATCACGGTAAAGACTGCCAAGTAATATGAATAGAAATCAACGGAAATAATACTTTTTTTATATATATATATTTTATGGAATTCCGTGAGGTTCTGGGGAGTCGGGAGTTCAAGAAACATAAGCTGTAAAATCCGTGAGACTTCCGGGAGGGTTGGCAACACTGAAAGCACAAAAAGACAATAAATACAACTTTGTGCTTCCTTTCTGATATCATATATATATGTAAAATAATCATAAAAGGCCACTTGATAAAGTTACAAAACATTTATGTATTTTGTTGTTCTTAGTAGATATCCTGGCATAACTGTTACGGGACACGAAAAGTGAACTCGGCACTGTACAGACTGCAAAGATTGAGAGTGACTATACTGATTTAATCACTGAATTGAACAACAAATTCAATGATGTTCAGCTGAATGAATCATCAGGCCCAAAGCTAATTAAATTATTTTTAAAGGAGGGGCTTAGTTGGATATTTTAAATAATTTCTGTATACCATCGCCTTCCTCCATCCCTCCCACACCCCACCCCACCTCCCACCGATACGCCCTCTCATACCTTTGCCTTTGGACGTTTGGTGTCAAAACTGATGAACTAAGACTCTGAAAACTTACTATCCATTCCTGGGAAAGGTAATGGTTGAGAACCTAACTGTTGGTCTAAAGCCATTTCAATATCAAACCTAATGTGGTGAACAGGAGCTACTATTTCCTGCATTTTGAAAATAATTAAATTACTAAAAACAAAAAGTGCCTCCAAGATACCGGATGTCGTCAACGGCGTATCAAAATATTATTCCGCTTCGTGCAGTTTTATAAAAACCACACAATCGACCAGTCAAGGATATTTGGAACTTCCTCTTCCTTTTTTATTTTTGGGAAAATGTTCTCAATAAATTTTTTTAATAAAATGTTAATTTAAAAAAGTGGCAATATAATGAATGAAATTATTATTAGATCAAATAAAGGTGAATACTTTCCTGGCGATGTTGTTTATGGGTAAGTAATTTTAAATACAAAAGATGGAAAGTTATGACTGAAGACCTACACGGTAACACGGTCACACGGCTACAGCCCCCACCCTCCTCCACCCATAGGCGCTCTGAATTAAATAAGTTGATGTGTATCGTCAGTTCCTATACTTTTTATAGAGACTCAATACAAAAACGACGTCAGCAGTATATTCGTTAAATGTCACGAGCGCCTGTGCCTTAACCGCGCTTATTTTTGCAAAAATAACTCATCTCATGTTCTTAACTTCAGTCTTAAGTTGTTCAACTAATGTTGTTGTCTGCCATTTGTTTTGAACAACAACTGAAAAGTATTACATAATATGATATCTAATAAAGCATTTTGTTAATTTTTTTGTTATTTTATGGTATGTAGGCCTACACAAGGCTACCAGACTTTTTGCCCCCACACTAATTCGCCCCTAAGTCAGTTAGCCCCCCAAAAACGTTGCTTGTTCACCAAGAAAAAGTTGCCAGTTTGCCCCAAGATGAATGCCAGTTCCTCCCCTCCCCATTCTGTGTATGTTTGTCCTCAATAGCTTTTGTTGTCGTTAATCTTGAATGAATGCAGGAGCTTTTGACAGTCACAAATTTAATATTAGCGGTCATTTTGTCCGACAGTTGTTTTTATTGCAAATGAGTTTAAAATGTGTATTTTTAGTACTTTCTAGATCATACACCTGCTTCAGTTAGAGACACTATAAATAATAACACCTAGAATTTGTAATCAGCCAACGTGTTCCGAATGGCCTAAACAACCGGAAATATGACACTGACATCGCCAAAACATTTCATGATATATATTTTTAACAAAGAATAGTTTAATTTGCATAACCTTGAACAAGCTTCTGTCAAAGTACTGACATTACAGCGTAAAATATAGTTCCATAGATACATCAATAAAAATAACATGTTTTCAATCAAATGCAAATACACAAAAGTAATATATAAATACATTCAAACCATAAATACAACTTTATAAAGCTAAAATTCCACATACCTGACAAAAAATGGAAAACGTGAATACATGGTCTTGATTCCATATGTCCGACTGCAAATATGATTTGCGTAGACTGCAAACTGAATTGCTCCATGTAGTGATTGGTGCAAATGCGTATACAAAATCGGATGGGAGATTCCCAAATTTTGCATCATGCAATTGGGTTTCCCAAAGAAATTGAACCAGAAGCAATCGAGTGAACATGCCAAAGAGTGCAGCTTCTGATACGACCTGCGAAATGTTCATCAAGTTGGTTCGCCAAAATTCGATATTGTTCGACACAATGATATGCAGATATTCAATATTTGGCATAGCATTGGAAAAAGAATGTCGAAAGGATAGTTCACAACACTCTTAGTGTTTGTAAAATGTGATGAACTTGATGTTCATTAATACCAATTAGTGGTCCATTGACTTCATTCCCTAATAATGCAATTAAAATAACACTCATAAGAACAGGCCATTTGGTAAGTATAATTCAAAGCACCCTTTAAGTGTTAGGCGACAATGCATTACCTAACTAGATAAACACTGATCAGTGTAATTCAGTTGTTTTATTATCAATCACTGTTAACTGTTTTTATTTCTTTTGATGAACCGCCAAAATTGTTGACTCTCCACCAACCACAAAATAAAATCGTATTATTAATATTATATCTGTCATTAAAAATTGACATCTTTATTATCTGACTTAAAATGTATAAAATATCTTGGATTATCTCTGACTGATACAAATTGTTGGCGGCGAATTAACAAATAGTTGGGGGCGAACTGACAAACATCTGGGGGCAAACTGGCTTGTGGGAAAACAGGCTTGGGGCAAACGGGTTTGGGGCAAACGGGTAAAATGTGGGGCAAACTGACATGGGGGCTGAAACATCAGGCATTCGTACACAAATCCTGAAATGAAGAAAATACCCACAGAAAAATAAATGCTGTAGAGAAATAGTGTTCACAGCAATTTTAGCATTCACACGTTTCCAACTCTGAGTTTGCAAAGGAAGAAAATACATCTCAGAATTTTTTTTATTTATATGTGGCAAAAAAAGTGCCACGGAGAATGAAAAACTGCAGCAGACTCCACAGCATTGCTGATTGCTGCGGGCAATTTCGGAGATTGCATGCATGTAGTTTTCTTTTAATGTTTCAGAGTTGTGTACCTGAACATAGAAAACCCAACTTCTGGTCATGGAATACAGTTGCAGTTTAAAGGATATGAATACTGTATGTATGCTTATTTATCAAAATTAAGTTATAAATATGTATGGTCCAACACGTTTTAAATTACTGCTTATGTTCAGTAATATTAAATTTCTAAACAAAAGTATACCCTAATAACAATTTCCCAACAAGAATATTACCATTTTAAAAGCAGAGGACTTCATAATTTTTACCTTAAAAAGAAGTTAATTTAATTTTTTTAAACAACAATAGAAATTTGTACTATATTAACTAAAATCATGTTGAACTCTCTATATTGTTAATATAAGACTGATACTCCTCAACAATTTATATTTTTTTTATCTGTAACATATGTTGGGAACTTTAGATGAGCAAACGTGGAATCCATCAAGCACTTTAATTCTTCATCCAAAAATTGGACACTGCTGTACATTTTCATATATAATGGAACTTGGGTTTGCATGTAATATATATTTTGTATAAATGTACTACATTTATGTAACCAAAAAACTAAACTGAAGTTCAAGTACATACTTCTTGTATTCATTATTATTTACATATATGTAATATGTTTTAACTTTGTCTATGCATATTACATATTTATGTATATTTTGTTTTCAGTTTTCTATGAATATCCGTGTGAGAAAGGTCGGAATAAAATAGAATCCACCAAGGATTATGTGGACTGCTCAGTCAGTCTTTACTCTCAGAACGGTACATGTTGTTAATATTTCATACTTTGAAGTTTGATGGCCATAAATTGACTCTTTTTTTTTAAATGAGGCAAAAACACTTAATTTGGGTGAGGGGTCTTTGTATAAAAAAAACAAATCGTCATTTGCCTCAGTGTTGTTACGGCAATAGCTTTGTTGAGTCAAATGATGCATTTGCCGGCTTTGAAATATTTTGTTATTTTGATACATAGTCATGTGTGAGCCAGCCTCTAACTGGTTTTAAACCATTGCCATCAGCTTGAGAATCCAACATTCTGCCGCTGGACCACCAACTTGATATATACTAACATTTTAGTGTGTTCTAATGTACAAACTTTACCTACAAAACAAAAACTGTTTTATACCTGATATTTTTTTTACAAAGAAAAACATTTTATTTTATTTTTTTATGTTATATTTGATAAATAAAATAAAATTTAAAAATATAAATTTTTAACAAATTTTGCAATTTATTTATTGAATATACATGTTTTGTATACTATCATAACACCTTATAAAACTTATTATTTTATTTTAATTGGTTTTTCAGAGCCATTTGCAATGGGAAGTTATCTATTTCCATTTAAAGTTCATCTTCCTAAAATAATTCCAGGTGAGAAAGTTAAATAGTAAAATACATGTATATATTTGTGTGTGTGTTTAAAATTGCACTATAAAGATTTATATTTATTTGCTTTACTTGTCTGAATTTATTAATATTATGTTAACAACATAAAATTATTATTATTTAACACAATAACTGTCGGGGTTTCTGTATCTAAAATGATAATACAACCTTTAATAGTTTCTTGATGTTAAACATGTTTTATTTATTAATGACATAGATTGTTATTTTAAAAATCTGTAAATAAATAGAAAGAAAAAAATGTGACATAATGTTGTGTATTCTGTTTCATCCAGGTTGTTTTTATGCATATAAAGCTGGAAATACAACATGGGAAGGAAAGGTTGAGTTCTGGTTGGAGGCTACAGTCACTGATGCTGACATGAAGGTAGGTGAAATACAACATGGGAAGGGAAGGTTGAGTTCTGGTTGGAGGCTACGGTCACTGATGCTGACATGAAGGTAGGTGAAATACAACATGAGAAGGGAAGGTTGAGTTCTGGTTGGAGACTAGGAAGGTTGTGTTCTGGTTGGAGGCTATAGTCACTGATGCTGACATGAAGGTACTGTAGGTGAAACACTACTGCATTTCCAAAGAATACTTTAGAATTCTAATTTTGTTCTTGGTTCTGTCAGAATTGATCACCTTGGAAAAACTGGTAATCTACAAACTTTTTGTATATGTTTGTAAACCATATGCCAAATATTTTATTTTTATTTTTTTCCCAATTTTAAATTTTGTTTGTTTATACTTGTGGTTTGTTTAAAAAACAACATCAGTTTCCTTACATACACACCCTCTTTCACTCTGTGTCCAGGGGCATGTGCAGACATTTGTAATAATGTAATGTGAGAAAGTATTATTGTTAGCAGCAATTGGAAGCTTAAGACATTTTAATGGTATATATTGGACTTTGCATGGACAAACATAATTATGATTTTATATATTAAACGATAGTTACGGATGATTTTGTAGATAGGATTTTTAACCCGAATTTTATGGGTGGCCTCGAGCCTGTTGACCCCTCCCTCTGTACATACCCCTGGTGTCTAGAAGAACTGTTCTTTTCCAGCTGTTCCATAGAATTATACTATGAAAATATTTTGTCACTGGTTGCTAATGGTAAATGTGTAGCAGGTATTCATTTACTGGTATGTCTGTATCAGAATTACCAAACGTTTGACATCTAACAGCCAATCATTCTGCCCAAGTGATGTCGGTAAAACAAAAATTAAAAACAATTGCCACTTACTGTGACACTGTTAGTGTTACTATGCTCAATTAATAAATGACATTGCATCTTTAACATGCTCGGCATAATTATTTAAAAAATGAAAGGTCCTTCCGTCTGTTCTTATTTTGAAAAAAGGACACTAAAACTAAATTTTACTTTGCCATTTCTGTGCTTAGTGAGCATTAGTGGTCCAGCAGTAGAACGTCAAACTCTCAAGTTGATGACCGTGATTCAAAACCTGTTGAAGGCTCGCTCACACTTGACCATGTGTCAAAACCAAATTGACATCCAATAGCTGATAATTAATAAATCAATGTGCTCTAGTTAAAAAAAAAGTATTTTTTTTTCACATGTTTGTGATATTGTTTTATTCTCTTGTTTTTGCAGTCATCACAGAATATAGTTATTTACCAGTGCCCGGAAGAATGTCTTGGAAATGAGAAGTTGACAGAGTCACAGAATGTGCCACATAATGTCAAGAGCTTTCTCAAAACAAAGACTATTAATTTCACAGTGAAGTATGTTTTTAGTTGTGTGGGTTTTTTTTTTTTTTTTCATCTCTGACTAAAAAAAAAGTGTATACTGTACAAAATTTTATTTCATATAATAATGAATTCTTCTGTCCTAAATTGTATTTAATTCAGTACTGTGTCTAAACCAGCACATCTCATGTGAAGTTACTCTATTTCAGATTGATGGACCAAGTGCAACATGCCGGAGAGTGTGCCAAATTCCGAATGATTATTACAAATGATTCCAATGTTAAAGTTACAGAATTCAAAATCCAAGTATGAATTAGAAACAACTATTTTTTCAATGTTTGTATGATTATGATCTGGTATAGTAATACAAGTCACTTTTTATGTACGTATAAAAGGAAAATTGAAAATATACTGATATACTCGTCATGGATATAATATTGTATGTCAGAGCCCTTCATTGATTTCATTTATTCATTCATGCATTGACACTCACTCACACGTTTTAAATTCATTAATTTGTATGTGTATATGTTAGAAAATAAAATGTATATATGTCAGAAAGAACTTTTGGAGTTACCACTTTGTGACCCCAAATAGCCGATGTTTACTTTTGTGCTGGAGTTGTCATTAAATAAATAAATATCACACACTCACCCACCCAACGACTCACTCCTGATAGCTGTTTTTTTAAAGAGATATATGAATTTTTGTTCATTAACATATTCATTTTAACTAAAATTTAAAAAACCCTAAAATATGTGATGTTGTTTAACTCCATCTGTCAGTTTATTATAATGCACCCACATCATATTGGTTTCTTTATAAGTTTCTTTTCTATTTAAAGTTATTTAGAGATCTTAACTTCACGTCAAAAACTGATGTGGCAGCTGACAAGGTTTCTTCCAGTATGTCGTGTATGGAGAGAAAAACATTCATCAAGGCAGAAGATGGGCCAGTGGTTGTTTGGCAGACGACAGGCAAAAACACAACATCAAGCAATGTTGATCTAGTCAGGTTAGATATTTTCTTTTCTATTTTATTACTTCTTTATATTGAGTCAAATTCTTAAAGTTGAGATTCAAGGTTGGCAAAAACCAGAATACTAGTAGTTAGATAAAGCAAAGTTTGTTTTATTTAATGACGCCTCTTGAGCATATTGATTTTTTTTGTCTTATCATCGGCTATTGGATATCAAACATGTGGTCATTTTGACATATTTTTTAGATGAACCTGCTGTCGACACATAGTCTATTCTTTCTTATAAGCAGCAAGGGGTCTTTTATATGCACTGTCCCAAAGACCGGACAGCCTTTGATGAACCAGTTGTGAATCACTGGTTGGAATGGAAAATAGCCCAAACTGCAAATGGGTCCACTGAGAAGGATCGTTCCGACGACTGATCGGTTCACAGGCAGACACGACGCTAACGTCTGAGCTACATCCCGCTCCCCTATCGATACGAGATGCAGACTTAGTGTGACGTCACAGGAAGCTGAGTTTTGTATTCAAGACAGCGTGCTTGAACATTAATTGCATATCAGTATGAAAATAAGTACAACGTACAACCCAGATGGCGCAGTTAGGATTCGCCCGTTCACGTGACCTATCCTGACGTCACTGATATCTCACGTGTTTATACTGATTCTAGATTTATTATTTTTTATAGATGTTTTTTTTTCCTTTGATAATGTGAGAAAAACATGCTGTGATTGCGTTTTAATCATGTTATCACGTTCATGGGTTTATAAAAGCTTTCAAACAGCTTAGCGTCAGGTTCTCGCAGCGAGTTTCAGGATGCGACGCTCTGGTAATTAAACTAATAATCGATACAATGCATTTCTTCAAAACGTCCACATGATTGATGTGTGTATGTGTGTGTGTGCGTTTGTGCGTGTGTATTTAACGTTATGGTTAAAGCTACTGAGAGGTTTATTACTAAAAGCTGTATAATATATATATATATATATATATATATATACATATATATAATTCCATTTTCTAAATACACATTTGTTATAAATACTTGGATTGTCCAAATGACATCACG
>JAULBS010100205.1:0-16202 GCA_032355785.1 Symmetromphalus regularis | reverse complement strand
AATTTGAAAAATCATCCGATTAAGCTACAATTTTCAGGATATCAGTTTTTTAATGGATATTTTGACATATATTTTTTGTGTGCAATTCTAAGACGGAGTGGTGGAAAATTGTCAGAAAATCTGTTGATTTGACATGGAATGACCCAGTAGACAGTCCAAGACTTGCTATTTTACAATTTCAGTTAAAATTGTAAATTTTTGTTCAAATTACAGACAGTGGAAAAATGACAAATAAAAGTTGATTTGTGAACTTATAGGACCACATTATTTTCATGCACTGTAGGAAACATCAACAGGCTGCCTGTGCATTGCGGGTTGAAATGTAAACGAATGTATCATTGCTTGTAACATAAGTTAAATTTATTTTTAATTTTCTTTTCAAGCCAAAACATTATTCACATATGATTTAGGTGGCGCTTAAATTTTTGTACTAAGTATATATATTAAAAAATAAGTTTGAGATTATTCTTGGGTACAGGTAGATTTAATTTCCAAATTATGAAAGATTTTTGTACTAAGTATATATTAAAAAATAAGTTTGAGATTATTCTTGGGTACAGGTAGATTTAATTTCCAAATTATGATAGATTTTTGTATTAAGTATACATGTATATTAAAAAATAAGTTTGATATTATTCTTGGGTACAAGTAGATTTAATTTCCAAATTTTGAAAGGAATGTTTAATGAGTATCCTAGCAACATTATTTTAATCACAAGCAATTATGTGTTAAATATATAATATAAAATTTTGTAACATGATCTCTAAAATAAACCTGTTATATCCACATAGGATACTCTTTTTCATTTAGAAGTAAAGGTGTTTTTTTTTATATGCACATTCCAAGAGGCAGGATAATATATACCACAGCCTTGGATATGATTTGTGGAATGGGCAATAACCTAATGATACCACAGAGGGTGTTTGATCTGACAACTCACAGGATCTCAGCCAATACTCCTACCATCAAGCTATATCCTTATAAAGTTTATAAAAATCCACTGGGATGAAAACATTCATAATATTAAAACAACACATTTGTATTTACATTTTGGCTGTAGATTAATACGGAGTTAAATACAGAAAGTGAATGAGAAAATTAACACTATAAGTTTTGCACGTTTCACTGAGGTGAGAAAAAACTGAACTGACGACTGGTAAAGAGAAATAAAAACCAGGAAGGTATGTTGGATGTCTGTGTTATGTTAAACGATTAAGAAATTCAGTATGAACATTAAGCACAACATAATGCATAGAGGTCGACCTAAATACTGACAAAACAAGTTATCTATTTTAACTTTAGCAGTGTTTTGTTACGACATTAACAGAGTGCTAAATCATCATATACATTTATTGTCTAATATTGCTCCATAAAATTATTTCGCACTTTATATTATTGTATTTCTAAGCTTCTCTGCAATTATGAGAGATTTCAAAGAGGTTTACTAATACAGTGTAGGGTCACCTACAACTACTGAGTAACATATAGTGACATTTATTGAAATCACCCTTCTCTCGTAAGTTACAACTCATCTATTTACACAAACAACATTCAAGTCATTTTAAACTTAACAACACAATACAACATAATCATCATGTTAGGTACGAAATCTGTCATTTTATTGTGGGGTTTTTTAATGTCACTAAATACTGTATGCAATTAAATGCGACAAATTGCACATATACATGTACATACCTCTGTGACTGTGGAAATTTCCCCTTTTATTATTTTGAATTAATCATTTTCATTTTTTTAAATTACACTGACATAACTGTTTTCCAATCTATGTGGTTTATGTAACTTAGCTAGATAATGTTAAAAATGACACTGAAAACTAAGAAAGTTTAAACTATCTAATATACATGTATGTGCATGTTATTTCTTGATAAAATGTAATTAATTATAAAATGTTTAATTAGAATGTTGATGTACATGAGTACAATAAATAAACACTTTGAACAGGTATTGTATACTTAGTTTTAGTATATTTAATTAGAATGTTGATGTACATGTGTACAATAAATAAACACTTTGAACACATATTGTATACTTAGTTTTAGTATATTTAATTAGAATGTTGATGTACATGAATACAATAAATAAACACTTTGAACACATATTGTATACTTAGTTTTAGTATATTTAATTAGAATGTTGATGTACATGAGTGCAATAAATAAACAATGAACACGTATTGTATACTTAGTTTTAGTATATCTAATTAGAATGTTGATGTACATGAGTACAATAAATAAACACTTTGAACACGTATTGTATACCGGTCGATGGATCGATCCTTCTCAGTAGGCCCACATCCAGTTTGGGCTACCTTCCGTTTCAACCAGTGATTCATAACTGGTTCATCAAAGGTTGTGGTATGTGCTGTCCTGTCTGTGGGAGGTGCATATAAAAGACCCCTCGCTGCTTATCGGAAAGAGTAGCCTATGTGACGGCAGCAGGTTTCTTCTAAATAAATATGTCAGAATGTCCATATGATTGACGTCCAATAGCTGATAAGATAATAATCAATATGCTCTAGAGGCATCATTAAATAAATCAAACTTTACTTTCTAAGCTGCCTTACTCACCCCTAGAGATGTAAATCCTGAGCAGATTTTCATGTCTATTAAGTTAAAGCACTCATCTTACCTGTGTTGCAAATCGTGAAGCATGTTTCCGGGCTCGTCTGCGAGGGACAGGGGCATCCTTGTTAGGGGCTGGTTCCTTCTTTTCTTTGCTTTGATTGAAAAGCTTCACTTTCTCGACAACACTTAGACTGCGAAGATAAACAAACCACGATATAAACACAATAAGGCCACGAGTTTGTTGAAGGGTGAAGTGGGTCACTTGTTTGTTATAGGTAGACTACAGGTGAAAATAATAGATAACACTGTATTAATAGCACAGTTGTCATATCTTGAATGATTCAATTCCTGTACAGACTTCTGTTTTGTGCATCTGTAATACTGAGGTCAAGATAAAGGTGAAAAACATAACTTTTCAAATTAAATCTCTTTTTACAATGAACGTATTAAAGGTTAGGATCAAATATAACAAAACTATCACATTACATCTCGTTACCACAGGTGTGATATTTGTTTAGATTTAAACTGTTACACGAAGGACTGTCAACATTTCAGGCTTTATAAACATAGATGTAGATTGGATTACACATATCAAAAGACCTCTATAGTCTAGGAATAGGTTTATATATGTAGAATTTCAGTATAAAACATGCAGGGATATTCATGCAGAAACACCTCTTGTAAGAGGGCGATATGCTTGGGTGCAGAGCTGTTTACAATTGAGACACAAAAGGATATCCATGCACTGGTTAAACATCTCAAACCACGGCTGATCTCAACACTCAAACACAGTGAACCCAGCTTGAGTGGAAGGGAAAGATTTCTTGTTTAATGAAACCATAACACACTCTTTATTTAGCGGCAGTTAGTTGCCAAACACAGTGAGCCCAGCTTGAGTGGAAGGGAAAGATTGCTTGTTTAATGAAACCCAACACAATCTTTATTTAGCAGCAGTTACTTGCCAAACACAGTGAAACCAGCTTGAGTGGAAGAGATTGATTGCTTGTTTAATGAAACCCCAACACAAATTTTTATTTAGAAGCAGTTAGTTGCCAAACACAGTGAGCCCAGCTTGAGTGGAAGAGATTGATTGCTTGTTTAAAGAAACCCCAACACAATCTTTATTTAGCGGCAGTTAGTTGCCAAACACAGTGAACCCAGCTTGAGTGGAAGGGATTGATTTCTTGTTTAATGAAACCACAACACAATTTTTATTTAGCGGCAGTTAGTTGCCAAACACAGTGAAATCAACTTGAGTGGAAGGGAAAGATTGCTTGTTTAATGAAACCATAACACAATCTTTATTTAGCGGCAGTTAGTTGCCAAACACAATGCTTACAATTAGCGGTATTCAGACTAAACATGGCAACTTTCTGATTAGCACCAAGGGATCTCTTATATGCACAGTACCCCAGTTGTGGCTTCAAAGACAAATGGAGTGAGATGTAGCTCAAACAGTAATGTGTCTGCCTGTGAACAGGTTGGTCGTCGGATCGATTCTTCTCAGTGGAACCATTTGCAGTTTGGGCTATTTTCCGTTCCTACCAGTGATCCACAACTGGTTCATAAAAGGCCGTGGTATATGCTGTCCTGTGAGACGGTGCATATAAAAGACCCCTTACTGCTTATCAGAAAGAGTAGCTTATGTGGCGGCAGCAGGTTTCCTCTAAATACATATGTCAGAATGACCATATGATTGACGTCCAATAGCCAATGATAAAATATAAATCAGTGTGTTCTAGAGGCATCGTGAAATAAAACAAACTTTATTTTTTTTTGATATGATGCAACGACACCCATTGCTTCTCTGTCAAAGCCGTGAGTCATTCATGTGTGCTGAAGAAAGGAAATGCCACCTTGGAAAGTTTAACACCCTCGTCCCCAACAATTTACTTTTGTCTTTGCAATACTTTTGCTATTTCCTTGACATGTTTGTGTCTGTGTTTTAGAAGTCGTCTGCTACTAACAGTCCGGGAAACAAGTCATCGTCACTGAGTGGTGCCAGTCCATCCAGCTCAGAGCCATACAGCTGGTCCCCATCTCCATCTTCCAAAGACGATCTGTCCGGCAGTGACATCTCTGGGTTCTACTCCGACCGCCGCGTGTCCGAGATAGAACAGGGTGAAAACAGGTTTGTAAACTTTCACTTGAGCTAATCGGAATGTGGACTAGAGATTTGTTTTTTTAAACATGCTATCAAGGCAATTAGAGGCATATACTATCAAGTTCACTTAATTGCATTCCTGATGATAGCATATTCTTGTTATTTGCATAATATTCTGCTGCAAAGAACCATTTGTGGAGTGGGATGTAGCTCAAATGGTAGAGTGTCCACCTCTGAACCGGCCGGTTGTCGGATCGATCCTTCTCAGTGGACCCATCTGCAGTTGCGCTATTTTCCGTTCCAACCAGTGGTCCACAACTGGTTCATCAAAGGCTGTGGTATGTGCTGTCCTGTATGTGGGACCACTTGCTGCTTATTGTAAAGAGTAGCCTATGTGGCGGCAGTGGGATTCCTTTCAATAAATATGTCAGAATGACCATATGATTGACGTCCAGTAATTAGTATCATGATAGTTTCAAAATATGACTTTTATCACATCTCTGTATTTAATCAAACTGTATCGCAATATGTTTTTGGCCGAATCGATGTACCCCTATTTTTAACTATGATCATAGTGCATCTTTATTACCCATATGGCTCAACATATCTTGGTACATAACAACGTGTTACGTCCTTGTACTACGTCATACTGGTACGTAACACTGACGTCATATTATTTTACATAGTTTGCTTCTAATAAAGTAAAACGATTGGTTTCATTTTAGTTGTTGTTCAGGTGTTTTTTTTTCAAATTTATCTTAAAATTAATAATAGGTAATAAATAGGATATTAAACTGGCTTCCCTTTCGGATCATGTTTATATCCCTTGTGAAATAATTTTCATTGTCACTCGCTAAAGCTCGTGACAACTGAAAATGATTTCACTCGGGACATGAACATGATATGAAATGGAAACTCGTTTAATACCCTATAATTATGCCATCATTTCAAAAACTTTAAAACAGTTTAAAGTGCAAACCGAGCTTAGAGCATCAAAATCCGCTTTATCATATATATTATTATTTATAACATACAAAAAGAACAACAAAAAATTGTAATAAACACTGACAAACTCAGATTAAGCCTCGCTTTCGATTAATGCAATTTAGCACGCTTTCCACGTGCTGAAATGTGCGTTTCCTTATCTGCGTTTTCACAAGTTTCTTCCTGTATACAATATAACGTCATCGCACCACTTAGAAAAAAAAACCATGCTTTCCATTATGGAATTGGGCCTGTTGTTGTATTTATACAGAAACAAAGCACGACGCATTCGTATGATGCAGTAACAGTGGACACACCAGTGCCAAAGTCGTAGGTACTGGGTGCATGAAATTTTGCAAAAAAAGACAGGAACATGGGGCATTTTACCACCTTGGGGAGCGGGATCTAGCTCAAACGGTAGTGTGTCTGCCTGTGAACCGGTCGGTTGTCGGATCGATCCTTCTCAGTGCACCTATTTGCTGTTTGGGCTATTTTCCGTTCCAGCCAGTGGTCCACAACTGGTTTATCAAAGGCCATGGTAATGAAAGTATGTCCTGAGCTCTGCAGGACCAGTTATCCAGAATAAATTTGTATATATATCGGAAAATGCGAAGAAAAAACAAAAACACGTATATGGAAATGGTACAATGTATATTCACTGTATCGATAAACTCCCTCACAAAATGGCATTAATGGAAAGTGGGGTTAAAATTTATTTTGTTTATTTAGTACGCTGACGGAGGCCACTTGGTACAGCGTGTCAGAGGCAGAGAGGACACATAGTCCATGTAGTGAAGTCAGTTTTGAAGGAAGCGTCGCACATGTGCCTGGAACAAAGCGCTCAAGTACGCCTGTAGCAGAGGTCAAGGACGGTCAGGAGACACAACTCTGCTTCAGCGAAACGACAGAAGAAGTGAAAACTACCGAAAATAAGTTGGTTGAAAATTCACTAAATATATTACAGTTGGAAGGTAACATACCGGTTAAATGTAGCGAATTTCAAGTCATTCCTGAAGAAGATTTGTCTACGGTTGAGAAAGAATCAGAAAGTTCGATTGAGAAAGAATCGGAAAGTTCCGAGGTGCTTTGTAAGGAAAGCAACTCCATTGTTGATTTGACACAGATAGATGATTGCAACATGAAAATAGATACGAAACAAAAGGAAACGACGGATTCAAATATTGTTCAGAGCGAAGGAGTGTGTAATGTGAAAGATTCTGAGAAGGAAGCTGTGGAGAGTGATGATTGTTATACGTGAATTGAAACCGGGTGGTTTCAGGGTTTATGACTAACACACACAGTGAACAAGAAGTTTACAGAAATGAAAGTAAATTCCAGTCTACTGTTGATGTAAAGTTGAGAGGAAATATAATGCATGGTTCTAGATGTTGCTGCGGGAGTAATACAACTTTAATCTAGATCTAACCAGCGAATTATCCTCTCCACTACTGAATTCCTTTAAGAGTTGTTTCCCCTAGATTAATTTTAAGAAATGTAACTTTAATTTTGGTAAAATGTTACGACTTTAAAACTTAACAAAAACATGCAACGACATAGGTGTGAACAAATAGATATTATTTTTGAGTTTTGTAGGGAATATTGGGCATTTTTTGCAGTTGGGATTTGTGTACAAAATCCAGTCATGGTCATTCATTTTTACCGTCCAATCTGTAACATTCAAATCTCCATTCTAGCCCTCACTTTGACCAACATTCAAATCTTTTAAGCGTTATTTCATCTTGATACTAGATTGAGAAAAATCAATTTGATTTTGATCAAATATTACAACATTAAAATTGAAAAGAAGCATGGAATGACACAAACGTGAACAAATTAATATTATTTGTCATCTGTATTTATTCAGTATCTTTAAACCCTTCAAGTTCACCCTCATCTTTCTGTCAGAACTCCCTATCAAAATCAACACATGACACCATAATTACAGATCACGTTATAAAAACAAAAATTGCAATCAAAAAAGGAATTTCCACACTTCTAAAAGGTGCCATTTGCAATTGGGAATATTTTGTTTATAAATATTGCATTACCTTCTCCTAAAATGCCTTTAAACATGCCTAAAATACATATTATTTTCCTGAATATCACAAGGGGAGATAATCTAGGTATACATTTGTGACTAGCAGAGGAACATTCAGGAAGATAGCATTATATTTCTCACACATTTACGAATTAATTTGTCTTCTGCTGTAATTTGAACGTGGTCATTTAATAATGTTTTTAAGATTTGTACGTCAGAAAGCTGAATGTTGTTTTAATATTTTTATACCCTTGTCTTTTGATAATCATGTTTGTGAACTGCTTGTGTGTGTGTATGATGATAATATATTGGAAATCAAATCAACATAAAATCATAACATGTAATTTTATACATAATACATGTTTGTGAACTGCTTGTGTGTGTGTATGATGATAATATATTGGAAACCAAATCAACATAAAATGATAACATGTAATTTTATACATAATACATGTATATGACATCATCATAATATTCTGGCTAACCGCATATGAATAATACATGTTAATAGAATCACTTCAATCAGGAACAGAAATTAATAATTTTGATTGTCTAGGGAACAATGACTTGTCCTTAGTGGTTTCTACTCACCTGGAGCAAGGTGACTTGTCTGTAGTGGTTTCTACTCACCTGGAGCAAGGTGACTTGTCCTTAGTGGTTTCTACTCACCTGGAGCAAGGTGACTTGTCTGTAGTGGTTTCTACTCACTTGGAGCAAGGTGATGTGTCTGTAGTGGTTTCTACTCACTTGGAGCAAGGTTATGTGTCCTTGGTTTCTACTCACCTGGAGCAAGGTGACTTGTCCTCAGTGGTTTCTACTCACCTGGAGCAAGTTGACTTGTCCTTAGTGGTTTCTACTCACCTGGAGCAAGGTGATGTGTCTGTAGTGGTTTCTGCTCACCTGGAGCAAGGTGATGTGTCCTTGGTTTCTACTCAACTGGAGCAAGGTGACTTGTCCTCAGTGGTTTCTACTCACCTGGGGAAAGGTGACTTGTCCACAGTGGTTTCTACTCACCTGGGGTAGGGTGACTTGTCCTCAGTGGTTTCTACTCACCTGGGGAGGGTGACTTGTCCTCAGTGGTTTCTAATCACCTGGGATGGGGTGACTTGTCCTCAGTGGTTTCTACTCATCTGGGGAGGGGTGACTTGTCCTTAGTGGTTTCTACTCACCTGGGATGGGGTGACTTGTCCTCAGTGGTTTCTACTCACCTGGAGAGGGGTGACTTGTCCTCTGGTTTCTGCTCACCTGGAATGGTGTGATTTGTCCTCAGTGGTTTCTACTCACCAGGGGTGGGTGATTTGTCGTCAGTGGTTTCTACTCACCAGGGGTGGGGTGATTTGTCCTTAGTGTTTTCTTCTTACCTGTGATGGGGTGATTTGTTCTTAGTGTTTTCTACTAACCTAGGGAGAGTTAATTTGTCTTCAGTTGTTTCTGCTCACTTGGGGTGGGTGGGTGATTTGTCGTCAGTGGTTTCTACTCACCAGGGGTGGGGTGATTTATCCTTAGTGTTTTCTTCTTACCTGTGGTGGGGTGATTTGTTCTTAGTGTTTTCTACTAACCTAGGGAGAGTTAACTTGTCTTCAGTTGTTTCTGCTCACTTGAGGTGGGGTGACTTGTCTTCAATGTATTCTGTTCACCTGGGGAGGGGTGACTTGTTAGTTTCTGTCCCTGATTGAAAGAATTTTACTGTTGGTATCTTGTTTATTAAATACGTAATTCACGTTAGAGAATTGTTGGTTTAAGAATTATGTAATCATGGCTCTAGAAAATAATATTTAAGGAAAATGACATGGGACATAACCTGCTTTAAAAATGAATTACAGCTGGAATATTTTAACAGGTTTTATCAATCATTTGGTCAAACATTTATGTTAATAATATAAGCAGATTTAGTTTTTTTTATTTCACGAAGCACTGGACGTGAGTTGAAGCAGCCTTTTATCCAAGTGGCATCTTTTAAGATGGTTTAATTGTTTGTTTTTCGTTGTGCACGAAGTCATGGTTTATTACGAAGTGTTAGATTTTTCTCTGATCATGATTTATTTCAGACCTTAGTGTCTCCTTAAAATTGCTTGGAAAGTTGTGAAATTTGATTTTATTAGGAAATACTTTTTGGGGTTTGTATTTATATAATTTGATGTTGATAGGCCTAAATAATTAATAATAATAATAATAGTTAACTATCCACATGGTATAAAAAAAAAAAAAAAAAGAATAAGCAAGGTAACGTGTTAAATTTAAGTGATGTTTTTGTTCCCTTCATTGAGCTGATAGGGATGTTCACAGAAATGGTTCTCTCCCCTTCGAATGGTTCTCTCCCCTCCCTCGATAAGAAAGGTCTGGTTATTAATTTAGTGTTTTTCGTTATTGTGTCCACCGTCACGATTAATTATAATTCTCTGTAGTGTTTTGAAATTTTGTATTTTAATGTTTTATTTACTATATCAACAGACAAGTTTTAATGTAGTATTGTCTTTACTACAAAATATATATCAAAAGAAACACGTTTTAGTGTGGTGTTATCTATACTGTATCAACAAGTTAGTGATTTTAGTGTGCTTTTTGCTTTAGTTTTCATCTCTTCCACCCATATCCTCCACTGTCATTGTTATACTTATAAGCTGTGATGTGTAGACATTAAAAGATGAAACTAAATTAAATTCCTGCTATGTAAAACCGACAAAATGTATTTGATGTGTGTGATAATATGTTCTTCCATCTCGTTCATATATTGTCATATTTGACTGAAACTGGTACGTTCAGGGTACTAAATTAGCACATTTTCAAACAGAGTTATCCGTTTACATAGGATTAAGTTAGAAAAAAATTGAGATCTTAAAATTTACTGCGGGTTTGTGACAGCAATTTCAAGAAAATAATCATACTGCATAATATATTTATATTTTTATGATAGCGGTACAAAGCTACAGCAAACTAATGATTGTTTTGTTTACTTTTTTTTTTTTTTTTTTTTGAGCAGAATAATCAACGAATGCTGACAAACCTGTGTTAATTTTTCACCCTGACATTGTCATGTTTGTAAATTATGTCTTCTTCTTGTTTGTCATCGATTAAAGATAAAGGAAAAAAAAAACAGCTATTTATTTTGTGAATGAAATGTTATTTTAATGTATATTTACATTTTGATCAATTTTTGTTAAATGGTGATAATAAACAGTTATAAGCTACTGTATGGATATTATAGTTTTGTTTATTTGCCTTTTTCTTTATCTCCACCCTTGATTTCATCAGCAACAGACATCTTGCTTGATTCATTTTTATTGAAATACAGCAGTCAATTTCAGTGTTTATTCATTCTTAAGTTTTCGAAATTGTGACATCATGCATGCATGTTTTTCATTCACATGGATGCGATTAAAGTAACATCCTAAAAGTTTGTTATCTAGTAGTCTGTGCAATACTGCCCCCTTTTTTTTAACACATCTCAGTTCTTTCAGAGATCTAACTTCGTTGGAGGTTTTATTTTTTTTCCAGCCTTGTTTATAAAAAGTTTCTTGTGTGAGACCATGCGTGTGGGATGTGATGTCCCAGTGGAGACAATGCGTGTGGGATGTGATGTCCCAGTGGAGACAATGCGTGTGGGATGTGATGTCCCAGAGGAGACCATGCATGTGGGATGCGATGTCCCAGAGGAGACCATGCGTGTGGGATGTGATGTCCCAGGGGAGACCATGTGTGTGGGATGCGATGTCCCAGGGGAGACCATGCGTGTGGGATGCGATGTCCCAGGGGAGACCATGCGTGTGGGATGCGATGTCCAAGCGGAAACGCATGCATTGTCATCTTCTGCATCCTGGAATGTGATGTTCTCATTACTGAGCTTCTTATCATTATTGAATACGGTAGCCTGACACCTATGGCTAGTAGTTTTTGCAAATAATCACTTTCCACTAGCTCAATGGCTAGAGGAATTCAAAAAAAAAAAAAAAATACAAAAAAAAAAATGGCTCTTTAAAATGGCTATTAATATTGACGAGAAGAACTAATTACTTTTTATTTAAACACATACTGCCAGGAATAAATAAAGTCTGACTATTATTAGCATGGAACATGTCAAATAACTCGCTAGCATAATCTGCAAAAAAATGTGCAGTGAAAGATTTCTGTTTCCGGCAAGATGTAATATCCCTGTCACGGTTCAGTATCCAAAAGAAACAAAAACTCAAAAGTCACACTAATACATTTAATTACAAATATACATACATAAAACATGTTGATATAAACATTCAAAAATATATCATTGATTACATTAACACAAAACATAATACATTCACCAACAACCATCGTCACCATTAATCGTGCCGATTCTTGATCATGTTCTTTCCACTATCACAACTGTAGACACCATCACCACCAACCATCGTCACCATTAATCGTGCCGATTCTTGATCATGTTCATTCCACTATCACCACCAACCATCGTCACCATTAATCGTGCCGATTCTTGATCATGTTCATTCCACTATCACAACCATAGACACCATCACCACCAACCATCGTCACCATTAATCGTGCCGATTCTTGATCATGTTCATTCCACTATCACAACTGTAGACACCATCACCACCAAGGAGCGGGATCTAGCTCAAACAGTAGAGTGTCCACCTTTGAACCGGTAGGTCATAGGATCGATCCTTCTCAGTTTACATATATTTGCAGTTTGAGATATTTTCCATTCCAACCAGTGGTCCACAACTGGTTATCAAAGGATGTGGTATGTGCTGTTCTGTCTGTGGCACGGTGCATATAAAGTTAGTTATAAGAGCATTTCCATCAAAATTATAAATAAACGTTTTGGTTTTTTTTTAATTACAAACACAGTCACCGTGGGGGGGGGGGCATACCCAACCACCCCACCTTTTAAGGGACAACTAATTTAAAAAATCACTTTTATTAAAATAATATGTCCTTAATTTAAATAAAGTGGCCGAAATCCGGAGAGTTTTTGAAATAGGGGGCTCCTGCAAGAACGCTGCTGCCCTTCGGCCAACTACTTTTAAGTGCCCCTTCCCACCCAACTTTCAAAAGCACGTGACGGTCACTGAAATATCAAGAAGTTTTAAAGGTAAATCAAAAGGGCTACTGATTTCAATCAAAAACAAGTGTTTTGTACGCTCTTTCCTGCATGAAATACATGCAAAACCAGAATGGCTTGCTCCTCTATAATATTGTCAAAACCAGAATGGCCTGCTCCTCTATAATATTGTCAAAACCAAAAGAGCCTTCTCTATAATATTGTCAAAACCAGAAGAGCCTTCTCCTCTATAATAGTGTCAAAACCAGAAGAGCCTTCTCCTCTATAATATTGTCAAAACCAGAAGAGCCTTCTCCTCTATAATATTGTCAAAACCAGAAGAGCCTTCTCCTCTATAATAATGTCAAAACCAGAAGATCCTTCTCCTCTATAATATTGTCAAAACCAGAAGGGCCAGCACCTCTATAATATTGTCAAAACCAGAAGGGCCAGCACCTCTATAATATTGTCAAAACCAGAAGATCCTTCTCCTCTATAATATTGTCAAAACCAGAAGATCTTTCTCCTCTATAATATAGTCAAAACCAGAAGAGCCTTATGTAGATAATATTGTCAAAACCAGAAGGGCCTATAATATAGTCAAAACCAGAATGGCTTGCTCCTCTATAATATTGTCATAAATCTGATGAAGGGCCTGCTGGACCTGTAACTGAGTAACAGTGAAAATGAGTAAGTTGGCTTAAAATAATTATTGATGTTGCCTAGTAAGCTTCTATTAGGTGTGTGTTTGCGTGCACACGTTAATATTTTCCCATTAGAATATACAAGTTAATTCTTACATAGAGAGAGAAAGGGAGTGGATAGAGGGAGCATGGAAAAAGATAGGGAGATGGGGAGAGATAGGTAGGAAGGGAAACAGACAAATCCACGAACAAGGAATTAGTTGATGCCGCCCTTTGTGAAGGCGTGCCGGTACATGTCGGAAGAAACAAAATGGAAGGTGTTGCTTTGAACGCATCGTTCGTCGATTTAGAAAACATTGACCAAAGAAAAATTGTTACTCTTCAGGTAAAAATAATATGTGTTTCGAACAACATCTATTTTATTATATGTCGGCATTGTATTGCCAACGATCTGCCGACAGCGCGGTGTGTATATTAGAATGGTAATGACAGAATATATGATGCTGTATGCTGTTTTCGTTGGAATTTATTGTCATACCATGATACCAACCTGCATTTAAAAAAGTCTGTTTAAAAAATATTCATGTTTTGTACCAGTAATAATGGGTTTTGGCATGTTGGCATGTGTTCGACATCACCTCATAATAATTAAGAAAACATTTCTTTTCATGAGTAGACAAAAAGATGTTTAAATTAATATTGACTCCTCCCCCATACCCTCAAAAAAACAAAAACAAAAGATAAATATAAATAAAAATCAGATGACCTCCCCACCCCCAAGAAAAATGGTCATAGGATTGTCAAAATGACTAAAATAAATTTGAAGTTAAAAGTGATGGGTGAGAATTAGTCACATGACTAACTGTACGCTAAAAGCTAAAAAATCCCAGATGACCTGCCAGTTAAAATTATTATCCTAGTCAGTTTATAAAAATGTTCAGTTAGAAAAAGAAAAAGCTTTAAAAAAAAATAACCCCTGAAATTAAGAAAATGTCCATGGCAAAATAAATGCTGTGAAGAAATAGTTTTAAAATACACCTTCAGAAAAAAAAATGGTCTGCAGAAGAGATGTGCCGCAGAGAATGAAAACCTCTGCAGCAATCTCCACAGCATTGCCAATTGCCGCAGACAATTTCAGAGGTTGAAAAAGAAGAATTTAAACAGCCTTACTATTGTACGATGAATCTCTTTTATGTATTTTAGGCTAGATGGCGAGGAAAAGTTGTAAGAAAATGGTTGAGATCTGTTAGAGAATCATTTGAAGACATATGTGCTGATGTGGACAATAAGCATGTAGAAAATATACAGTGGCCAAGAGAAGGTCTGTGTCGTCCACACTTTCTGCGAGACAGAGATTTAAAGAAACAAAAAATATCTTTACAAAATAACCCAGTGACTAAGAAAATAGAATTCACTTGCTTACCAGCTGATAAATCTCAGGCAACAAGAACAGTATACTGTGATATAGGAACGGATTCATTTAGTGACACTGTTCTGTTACGCAGTCATGGATCCACATATACGTGTAGGCCAACTGAAGACCAGTCATGTCAGACTTTAACAGTGGCAGATGAATGTTTAGAAAATAGTACCGATGATCCAGTAACAGCTTTCTGTCATGTTGATGAACATAACATTTCTTTAGAAACCAGTGAGAAACAAGAATGTTCTCTACACAACAGGTTCGATGTAGTTACATGATTGTATTTTATATTTACTAATTTAGTAACATACGTGACATTTTATCTTATTATTTTTAAAACTAACCTCCAATAGCCGATGTTTATTTTTTGTGCTAGGGGTTAGTTAAACAAACAAATATTTTTAAAACTGGATCACAAGATAAATGTCTGTGTTGTGGTTATTTTGGGGGAAAGAATTCATGTTGTCCCCCACAATATATCAATGGATCAAAACATAAACCCTAATCCTGACCTTAACCGTCACTCCAACCTTTACCCATATCCTTGCCTGCCTGGCAACTCAAATTTTGTGCATATAGTTTCACATCTGTAGGTCTCAGGCCTTTCCGCAGGATTTTTTTTAAGGTGCTTACAAAGATCAATCAGTCTAAATTTAGCTAATCATGCAAGCCATGTTCTGATCAATTCCAGAGTCCCTGTTCAGTACTATAATGTACCCCTCCTCTCCTAATGACCGAATACCTTTGTCTCACTAAGTTACTAACAAGTAGAAGAGCTCCCTTTTCAAGGTGCATCAAATTAAGCCAACATGGTACTACAGTGAAGGTGCTTAGTACATATTAAGGTGCTTACATAGCAAACCAAGGAAGCATGGCCCGCAGCGGCTTATGGCTCTGGGCCTATGTCTAAAATTTAATGTTTGTTAAACAGTCTGAAAGTTAGGATTTGATAAAAATTCACTTGACTTGTTCTCAGGTATGTACTTACAGTAAAATCAATACGCATCTTCTGGGGAATTATGGAGAACACCAATCTATTATAATTAAACATATTCAAAACACTGGTCAATTTTATTTACTGGCATATATACATATACATAATATTATTATATGTATTGCTAACTATAATGAGTTTCAGGAAACTAATGAGTTTCAGGAAACAAATGTTTAACTGGAACATTATGTTCAATTAATGAACATGATTATGAATCACCTAGACTTATTATGTGTGTGTGTGTGTGTATGTATATGTATATATGCCAGTAAATAAAATTGACCAGTGTTTTGAATATGTTTAATTATGATAGACTATAATATATAATAAGTCTAGGTGATTCATAATCATGTTCATTAATTGAACATAATGTTCCAGTTAAACATTTGTTTCCT
>JAULBS010100204.1:0-31576 GCA_032355785.1 Symmetromphalus regularis | reverse complement strand
CGCGGGCGCGCGGTGTAGTTTTGACTGTGTGGTGTGTGTGTGTGTGTGTGTGTGTGTGTGTGTGTGTGTGTGTGGTACGGTGGGGGGTAGGGGACACTGTGAAGTAGGTGCCTGGTGGTCAGCAGTGTTCATGCAGGAACTATCTTAGAACTAATACTTGGAATTCCTCTGCTCACTGGTGCAGATAATAAATTTTGGTTAAAAAACCCAAAGGTGTTTCTGTAAATCAGAACCGAGATTTATTGCCCAGAAGAATAAAGATTGCTTCTTAAACAGAACTCTAAAACCGATAGATATATATATTGTAAACAAAGCTATTATATCACAACCATCCTGTCTGTGATCATGCGAAAGGCAAAGGGTGAAACGACTCGGGCGAGGCAATACGGGAGAAATGCCCAGATCCGTCTTTTTCTGCGTTCAACCGGAAGCATCGTTCATTGGTCTGTAAACAAAATGCTCTAGTTCAAACTACCAGTAGATTTGATTTTTTCACCAAAACGTGTTGAGACATATCTTGTTGTCATTATTGAACTAAATGGTAAATGTAAAAGAAAGTTATTTAGTTAAACGATTGAATTATGGTCTTTTTTTGGAAGAAAGTACCTAACATTTTTACCGTGTTTTAAAATCGGATAGAAAAAAATAAAATAAAAATAACCCAGTATTAATGTTGTTCGAAAACCAAGGATTTCAGCAGTAACTTGAATACAGACATAGCTTTATATTGTCTAACAGCATAACTGCCATAAGTTTGTTGAAGGTCTAAATTCGTAATCTTTAATTTGTTAACATTTAAGTTTATCAGAGAATTGCAATTGAGATAATGTACATGGGAAAATAAATGGTGTATAGAAATAGTTTCCACAGCATTTTCTAAGTCTGTGTGGATCTCTGTATTTGATACATACTTTTTTATTATCAGTTAAGATGTCTAACTCAAGAGGTTTTAACCAACTTGCATATTTATCTGGGTAACGACCCTGAAATACAAATGTGAAAAATAACTAATTTGAAAAGGTATTTTTTGTTTGGTGTTAAATGTAATAACCATGAAATGTAGATGGGGGGAAAATAACTCGGTAATTTGAAACTTTAAATATTAATTGTGTGGTGCTAAATGTATAACTTTTAATTTGTGTTTTTTAGATGTTGAGCATTTTACACAAAGCTGTAATCTGTAATCTACACTGATTTTGAATATATTTCATTGTGAATTTCTTTCTCAAACAATGCAAACTTTATGCAAAAACTGACGACTTCAAAAACGTGTTTAGAATATGGATGGCGCTATCACAGATTCAGTAACCATGGTAGCTAGCAGTCCAATTCGTGGAGGTTCAAACAACAGTCCATTTCAAGTGAAATTCTGCAATCCAGTACAAAGCTTAAAGTCTGATGTTTACCTTCGACATGCATTATCCAGTCCATGTAATAAAGGATATACATGTACTCCGTTGACGTCACAGCATTCGGCGGGATATAGTCCTGTGTTCAAGACGCCCATTCGAAGTGCACCATCATCTAATCCAAAAACACCAAAATCCATCCGGGATCATTTAGAATACACTACTCCACAAAGTAGGATTGTTAATCCATTTGACACAGATGATCAACTGCACTTGCCATCCTGCAGCCCAGGATTGTTCACTGTGTCATCAACTCCTAGTAGTGATGATGGGGTAAGGCCAACCATTGTATGCCCTACAAAAACAAATTTATATAGTAAAGTTTTTTTGATATACATGCAAGCCTGGAAATAAGTGGGTGGTCAAGGACATTGAGCAGTACAAATTTGTGATTTTGGAAAATTTGACAGTCATTTTGTCCAACACATGTTTTAACTTTTAGTAAAAATAACATTTCTGTATAAAGTCAGCTTGATACAGCTTGTGTCTGTTGAATAAATTGTGAAGAATTAAATAATAAAAAGCATATACCATAAAAACTAAATTGTGTATTTTGTTTAAATTGTTCATATTAAACAGTATCAGGAATATTTCCTTTAATGTCTGACACATATTGACTGATGATGGACATTTTGACCAGCTGAACTAAAATAATTATTTCCAGGCCTGATTGATCTGCGACAGCATTTTTATTGTTATCGGGTATTTACTTTGTTATTATTTTAACTAAATTACTGTCGCAAAATAATTGAATTTTGAGGGTTGAACAAATTGTTATTAATATAGGAATATATGTAAGTTTAATCGTTTTCTAAAGTGTTATATAAAATAGTTCAGTGTGTGTTTTCCTTAACATCTGTAATAACTTTATTCATTTCAACTTTGGTATTTTCTTTTGGTAGTTATTTATTTTGTCACAAAATCATTACTTTTGTAAACTTTACAGATTGTTTTCTTAAGTTTATATAATACAGTTAAATATTTTTTATTTAAATAAATTACACATGTTATGGATGTAATATTGTTTTATTTGCACTGACTTAACTATTTATTACAGACTGTATCAGCAAAACATCTCCTTAAGTTTATAACTGTTGTTGCCAACCCAGTACCAACAAACAGGTATATATATATAGTCAAATTGATTCCATGGTTTTATAACTTATCAGTTATAATTAGTCATAATACAGATCAAATAATCAGATGTTGCTAATATGTTATTGACTTAAGCCTTCACTAAATTTTTAACTTATGTGAGCCTCAGTGGTCAAGTTGGTAGAACACCGGACTCTCAAGCTGAAGACAGAGGTTCACAACCTATTGGAAAAAAAAACAAATGTTTGACATCTAATAGCCGATGATTAATAAATCAATTAACTTCATGATATAGTATTCTTGTTTGAACGTGGGTTAATAGAATTTAATTATTTAAAGATTTTATGGGCTTTTTTTATTTTTGCTTGAAGTTTGAACATTCAGTGATATGAATATATCTATATTAATAAGATTTCTTTTAAATGTTTTCAGGGAACTGTCCAAATGCAGTGACCGAGGCCAACACATTCAAGAGAAAATTCTTCAATCAAGTCCAATCTTGGAAGCATTTGGTAGTCATACTAATATAACTATAGTCTAATCTGTCTTAAACAATCACCTAACAAACAAACAAAAAATGGTGTCTTAAGACAGGTGTCTGCTTAATACAAGTTAAATAATTAACCATACAGAATTGGCAGGTTTGAGAGAAAATAAAGGTGACTGTTTAAGACAGGTGACTGCTTGATACAGATAGCCATAGGTTTTACAGAACTGTTATGGTATCACGTGCATTGTTTGTCAGCTTTATTATGGTCAATTATTTATCACTGATCATAGCTAATAAATTAAAATTTGGTTTTCTGCCTTTCCATTTGTATTTAGTATAAAAATCTACTTTTCTTTTTTGTAATTGACAAATATTTATCTGTATTTATTATGATAATCTTTATCTAGAAGTCAATGTAGTATATTTGTGTACAAGGTATTTTATATTCTAAACATTCTGTATTGCCAGGTAATGCTGCAACACCAAGAAATGACAACAGTTCCCGATTTGGAAAGTTTGTTGAGTTACAGTTCCACAGGTATGTAATACATCCAGTATGTGTTACTAAGGAGATAATATTATATACTGATAACATATCTTTACTTCAGAATACATGTATATAATATGCTACATATAATACACTGTGCATTTAAATCTTAATTAACAAGTTTGTATGACGTTAATCTAAAAATATTTCTTCTGTAATATATTTTTCAATTTTATTTTGAATATATTATTTGAACTGTGTTTAGACAAATGTTTTACTTCAGTGTTTACTGGTCATCTATTTCAGGAATGGAATGGTCAATGGAGCAACCATCCAAACCTATCTGTTGGAGAAGACAAGAGTTGTCCACCCTGGAGAAACAGAATGCAACTTTCATATCTTCTATCAGGTATCACAGTGTGTTATTTCAGTGTGACTTTGAATGTTTGAAGAAATTTGTAAGAAAGATATACATATAGGGATATTTACAGATATCTATGTTAGCAGTGGTCCAAAACTTTTTGAGGCCGCTGCCACCTTGTCTCTGGCCACATCCATTGCAGTCACCACTCACCCCCCAAACCCACTCACACACACTTATGTATGTATGTATGAAGACACACCTCTTTCTTGGTATTAAATTCTGAGATAACTCCCAACTTCGAACCACAAAATAAAATAAAACCATGCTTTCATGTATAACTCTTATGTTAATTCTATTCTTTTTAAAGCATACATGTTCTTTAAGAGTTCATGACTAAGATTTTGTTATATAAATTTTGTAAACAAATTAAAAAATAATTATTTGGTTCGTATGCCACCCAGCTGCCTCCCTACCACCACTTTTTCATCACCACTCCCTGAATCTTTATTATCTTTCCACTTCCCCAAGGGGGTTGGTACCATCCACTTTGGAAATGACTGAAGTAGAGGCATACTATTTAGCAGAAACTATCTTTGCAACATGTAATTAATGGCGGTACAGTTCTGTATGAAAGTGTTTCTATTTGGGTTTCCAGCTAACTGAAAGTTTATCATCAGATGTTAATATGGAGCCCAACTGGTTACAAGGAATCAGACAACAGCTTGTTGGACATAACTTCAGTGTTTTACCTCATGGACAAGGTAAATGTTAGTATAAAAACGCAGTGTACACTAAATGTTTTATTATTATATGTACTGAGCAATATTCTCAAAATTGCAATACTTTCTGAAAAAAAAGAAAACTAACTTTAATATGAACTGAATATATTAGTCTATAATGTAAGAGTCTGCTATAAATGTGTTAAATTAGAATTGTTGATTATTTTGTCAAACTTCATTTGTAAGATTATTATTGATTTTCATTTTCAAACAGAAACCAGTCTGAATAGAAATATTGGTGATACACTAACTGCCATGACAGATATTGGCTTGACTGACGAATTTCAATTTTCTGTATTCGAGGTATGTAAGTTGGAGAAACATATTATTTAAAAACATTGAATCATATATTACTTTTATTACTTTAGTGTAATTGAATGAAATATATAATAATATTTGTCAAAAATTAAATTAAAAACAACAAATGTGTTTGTAATGTCAAATGTGCTATAATGTCATGGATGTAGGAGTCTATCTGCACAATGTATTATAAAAATACTAACCCTTCAAGATGGAGTAATACTCTCAATTAGTAATGTTCTGTAATGTTGTTAAACCTTCCTTTCTGTAGATTAACTCGTTTCAGTATTGATGCTTCACTAATAAATGTTGTTTTTACTCTTAGACTAACTATGTTGATTTTGATGGTAGTTAGAAGAAGATTAAAACTGGTAACTGTCTCATGAGCTAAGGTGGCCATTTCATTTAAAGTGTAAGATTACAATTCCAATATAATTGCACATGCTTCAGCTCTTACCTGTCTCCTATATTTAATGAAGACTGATGTTACAATTTTTTAATTTTTATTTTCAACTCAACAGGTGCTGTGTGCTGTTTTGTTTCTTGGAAATATAGATTTTTTACCTTTTGAGGAAGAGTCAAGTTTGTTAAGTGATGACCCAGGTAAGTTGAATAAATTTGTAAAAATGTGGATTGGAAAAAAGTATATATATCAATTTTGCTTTAAAATTACAGATCATTTTCTTTCTTGCTAAAATTATAGCACATGACTGTTTTGTTTTGCATGGCTTGTAGCCAAAATGGTTGTTCCTGTATTTTTGCTAACTTGCCATAGTCTTGCTTTGGTAATTTTAGTTGAAATATCAGGCCAGTATGTTGGATATTTTGCATTGATTAGTTGAACGATGTTTGTGTGTAAATCTCACACATCAGGGATAACGTTAGTTACAATGTCTTGAAAACATTTGTACAATACACATTGACAAATAACAATTAAAATTGCAAACATCCTTTATGCCAGAGTTTGTGAGGTTTACAAATTTGCAGGCTGTGTTTATGGGAGTGGGATGTAACTCATGTTAGCATGTCCACCTGCGAACTGGTCTGTCTTTGGAGAGATCCTTCTTAGTGGACCCATTTGCAGTTTGAGCTATTTTGTGTTCATCAAAGGACATGGTATGTGCTTTCCTGTCTGTAGGATGGTGCATATAAAAGACCCCTTGCTGCTTATCAGAAAGAGTAAACTATGTGACAGCAGTGGGTTTTTTCTAAATAAATATGTCAGAATGACCATAAATGATTGACATTCAATAGCCGATGATAAGATAAAAATCAATGTGCTCTGGAGGTGTAGTTAAATAAAACAAAATTTCCTTTCCTTTTTCTTTGTTTATAAGTATAAAGATTTTGCCAACTTTCAGCACAAGCTTCCCGACTAGAACAGTCTTGTATTCAGTATGCAGGTATTATATATGTGTGTGTTAGTTAGATGCATGTCACTTGTTTCTTTTCTAAATGTTTTTATTTTTCATGTTTTAATTACATCTTCTTTTCTCCATCATTCTGACATTGTCTAGACTCTTACTGTCTGAGATAATCACCATTACAACAGACCTCAAGATATCCTTTCATATTCAATTTAGTGATCTTCCAAATACATTCTATTCTAACCAAGAAGAAAATAACGATATGCTTTTCAGATGGAGTTACTTTAAAAAGAAAAACAGAAGAGAGTATTCTATTTGACAGATCTCTGTTGTAACAAGTACTGTTGATGTAAAATACAGTTGTCTGAATGGACAGTTTAACATTGGTGTAGCCAGGATGGTTTTGTAGGGGGGTGGAGGATGCCAACCTATTTCTTTTAATGTTTTATCACTACAGTAGAGGAGGAAGGGGCAAATATCTGTGTTTGAGAGGTGAAAAAGGGTTCTTTTACATTCTGTCTAAACTAGTATGCCAGATAGATGAATACTGTTACAAGTTAAGAATTTCCACTTGGAATAGAATTGTGTTAAGTACGTTGCATGGTTTTATCAAAGTTTGCTTATGTTAGCATTAGTTTTTAAGTTGCATGGTTCTTATATCAGTTTTTAAAATGTTTTATTAAAACTTATTGCTATATAATGTAGCGTTTGTCTGTTATGTCAGAAACCAGTACCTGTTATTGGTCCCTCACAAGTTTGGTTTTAACACGTTTATTGTTTCTCAGCAATTTGTTTTCAAACAAATGATGAACCATTATTATTGGTTTTATAAAATGAAAAGGTACAAATATTGCTGTCAAATTTTATTTGACAAAGTGTTATATAACAATGTCTTTAGAAAGATATTGTTCATATTTTAAAATAAACAAATGCCAGCCATAAAAGTAGAAAACTGCTGGCTATGTTGAAGGTTTGAAGATATTTATTTAATTTTTATTGCTAATATTGTTAAAATCTGATTCATACTACACTTGTTTTGCTCATGACAGTTGAACTGCAACTCTGACTTGAATACATTAAATCTTGTTGCAGAGAAAAATAAATAAATTGTAGGTCATTGTTTTTTAAAGCTGTGTTTTATTTTGAAAGTTGACATCAGTAAAATGAATTGGTCAGTTTATTACTTATTTTTTAAACTGTTTGGTCATTTAGTTTGTATAAATGCAATAGATATCACAAAACTACTTAATAACTACAAAATAGTTTGTTTTCAATGTAACATTTAAAATATTGACAGAAATAATTTCTGTGAAAATTAAGTAAGCTGTGTGTATTCAGTCATTGAAAGAAAATGGAATCCTTATTTGCTTTTATTAATATCCTGGATGATTATTTTAATGCCTTATTAATATTTGTACAGAACTCACATCAATTAGCAGTGTTTTCTTTATCTACTAAAATCTGGCACACATTTTGAATGGTTTATTAATTTAATGAAAACAATTTCTGAGATATTTGTTGTATTACACAGCAACATCCTATGCTATTGAGACATCGTGCCGCTTGCTGGGAATCTCACCTGACCAACTGGAACAGGCCCTGCTCAACCGCAACATCACCTCCGGAACCAGAAAGAAAAGTATCTTTGTGAAACCAGTGTCCATTGTTGAGGCAAAGAGTCGCAAAGACTGTCTTTCAAAGCTCTTGTATGCAAGGTAATGTCTAAATCAGCATTCATAAACAAATAACAGTTCAACAACACACTGTTTACCTTTAAGGATATTGATTTATATAATCACATGAATACTGTAGCTTATTGATTTATATAATCATATGAATACCTTAGTTTATTGGTTTATATAATCATATGAATACCATAGCTTATTTATTTATATAATCATATGAATACCATAGCTTATTTATTTATATAATCATATAAATACCGTAGATTATTGATTTATATAATCACATAAATACCATAGCTTATTGATTTATATAATCACATAGATACTGAATATTATTGACACAAGATAGTGATTATGATCTTTATGACATTTTTAATCTTTCAGTTTGTTTGATTGGCTATTGACATTTATCAACCAGCAGATCCAAGCAAACAATTATGAGAACACCATAGGTAATATAAACAGATATTACAAAATATATTAAAGTTTTCAGTTTGCACATAAAATTAATTTAGTTTTTGTTTTCAACAGAAATAACTCAGGACAAATTTGTTTCTGGTTAAATGTTATCACGTTTTAAATTTACCACCAAGCTTGTTTTTTTACAAGTTTAATATTTATTGTATTCAGCATATTATTTACGTTAATTGTAGACTTTGCATTTTTATATTCCAACTGTGTAAATCTTACAGGGTTGTTGGACATTTATGGTTTTGAAACATTTGAGACCAACAGCTTGGAACAACTGTGCATAAATTATGCTAATGAGAAGATTCAACAGCATTATGTCAGCCATTTTCTTAGAGATTTACAGGTTAGTCTGCTCATTGTAATTACTATTAATTAATACTTAGAAACATGTTTTAAAATTATCTTCTTGCTCAGTGAGAAGAGGTGAATATTAAAGATTTACACAAGTGTTTAAGACTACTTTGAAATGAAAACAAGTATTATATTATTTGAATGTAGTTTTTGTTAAAATATTAAAAAAAATTTTTTTTCTATGTCCACAAAAGGGTTAAAATGTAATATGTTCATTTGAAACAAAACAAACATATATATATATATATAGATTTAGTATTTCACAATTTAACTGATGAATTGGTTTATTAGACTAGAAACACTCAGACTTCGAGTTCACTGTGTATTTTACGTTTTATTATTATATCGTCTATCAACCAGATTCACAAACATTCTCTGATACTTAAACTTGTAGAGGGAGTATGAAGAAGAATGTATTCCTTGGTACCGCATTGACTACCATGACAACCAACCGTGTCTGAATATCCTGGAGGGAGCCATCAGTGTATTTGGCATACTCAACGAGGTAAGCATGAACAGCGGGGAGCCAGGCTCCTTTGTTATTAAGTGTAGCTTATATCATTGTGGTAATGCCATGCAAAATGCATCAACGAGTTGAGTCTTTTCAACTTTAAACATTTTATAAGCACAGACCCTAAACTGTTACATTCATGATTATTTGGATGTTATGAACTTTTAATTCACACAACAAATCAGTTACATGAAATGTAACTTTAAGTTTGTATATAAATTTAATTCACTTATAAATCGAATGATTAGTAATCTGGTTTAAAAAATCCTGTAACTTGAATACTTTAACCATCAACCCCTGCAATTAAGAAAATATCCACGGCAAAATAAATGCTGTGGAGAAATAGTGTCCATTCAAATGTCAATAATAAGAAACAAATACACCTTGAAAAAAATAATTTAATCCGTGGCAAAAATGTGCCGCAAACAATGAAGAAACTCTGCGGCAATCTCCATGGCATTGTGGATTGCTGTGGGTAATTTCAAGGGGTTGAACCACTGGATATGAATAGCTTTAAAAAATCAGTCCATAACAAGTTTGCATAAAGTAAAGAACTATTTAACATCTATGTAATGTTTGTTTCTCTGTTTTGTCTGCAGGAGGTGTACTTGAACCGGAAATCGAATCTGAAAACTCTGAGTGAGAGATTGCTGAAGCTCAGTCAGGAGGCAGAGGGGAGACTGAAAAGACCAAAGACTTCTACTAACAAACCCAGCTTCATTATCCGACACTACGCTGGAGACGTTCGCTACTGCATTGAACACATGGTCACCAAAAACAAGGTTTTCACTGTTGCAGCTGTTGCATGGTTTTACAATAGTTACATATTTAACTCAATGTTACATCATATTCTAAAAGTGTACTCTCGCTTTATTCATACAAAACTATAACAGAATTTCTGATAGGTTCTCAATCTTGGCTGTTTGATTTACTTACTGTAGATCTTGATATTAATGTTATTTGCATTAATAATAAGATGCATTTGTTTATTAACAAAACTGCATCTTCATGCAAAACAAACACAAATGACTATATGATAATCATTTACAATATTTTATTAAAATCCATTAAAACTAACAATACCCAACTCACAACATGGTATATAATGAAAGTAACATTCCTATAGAACTGATAACATTTATTTGTTTAACCTTTAGACTACTGAATTAATTTTGACAAATGTCAAGTTGGGTATTACATGTATTTGTAAATTGCTTTCATGTACACATTATGAATGGAAAACCCAGTAAAAAACTAAAATAACTGATGTGCATGGCGTCATGGACTAAATATTATTGTTATTGTAATTTTGTTTTATTGTAATCGTGGTTTCTGCAATATTTGTAGCCACATTTTTTAGCTAAAAAATCAACAAAGACCTCTATATATGCACACCATTATAATTAGGGGTTGGTTATCTTTGCCAATATCTTCACCTACCGTGTCACATTGGCCAAATTAATTAAATTCCCTTCCATGTAACAATTACAAGAAGTAAATCGGCAATATTTTTTTTATTTTTTTAGAAAATTGTTTTAGGGGTGATAACTCCAGTGTGCTCTGAAATAAAGTATCACACGCACTTATTTTTTAAAGTTAACTGTAGTTATAACAGCGTGGCGAGATAGGTCGCCTTCAGTGTCTAGAAGGTTAATATTCAGGACAACATTCCTATTGATCCGATAACATTTATTTGCTTAATTTTCAGGACAACATTCCTATAGAACTGATAACCTTTATTTAATATTTAATACAACATTCCTATTGATCCGATAACATCTATTTACTTAATTTTCAGGACAACATTCCTATTGATTTGTAACCTATACATGTATTTATATTTAAGGACAACATTCCTATTGATCTGATAACATTTATTTGTTTCATTTTCAGGACAACATTCCTATAGAACTGATAATGTTGCTTAAACTGAGTGAGAAGCCATTTATCCAGAACCTGATGGTTAATACATCGGTCAGTGTTTCTCCAGGCAAAAAGAAGAAAACTGTCCTAGCAAAATTCAAGGTTTGAATACATACATTCATTTCAGTTCCATTGAAAATATTAATTAACAAAATCCCAGAAAGAAGCTACAGTAATTTATTACTTACAGGAGAAAGCAGATGTCAGCTAATATATTTTCTATGAACTTCTTTGTGTCTTTAAAACAGATTTTTACAAATGCATGAATTTGAAATTTGAGTATTTTTAGGCTCTGTGGTCCAGCGGTAGAACTTTGAACTCTCAAGCTGATGACATTGGTTCAGAACTCATTGGAGGCTGGCTCATAGTTAACTATGTGTCAAAATAACCAAATGTTTGACATCCAATAGCCAATGACTAATAAATCAATGTGGTCTAGTGATGTCATTAAACAAAATAAAAATTAAATTTTTTGGTATTGATTTATGTATAGGATAATAATCAAGATTAAGTTTTTCAACTTTTAATACAGTGGTAATAAACTCTATAATTTAACTTAAGACAGATAATCCTTAATTTCTCGTAACATACAAGTCATTGTCTATATCTTTGATTGCATTTAAACAGCAAAAGTAACATAATACATATTTAATCTACCTCAATATGAAAAAATTAAATTATGATATTCTTGTATTGTCGCATTTCATATTGGCTCACATTACGTGTAGGTTTTTGCTGTAGCTTTTTGACATCCATTAACCATACAATAACAATTGTTTTCAGAGTTCTTTGGATAGCTTAATGGCCTCACTGAATTCATCTGATGTACACTACATCCGCTGCATCAAACCAAACACACTGAAGAAAGCGGGGAAATTTGACCGGGTGTATGTGATGAAGCAGCTTGAGGCATGTGGCATAGTGGAGACTGTTAGAATAAGTCAGAAGGGCTATTCTGCGAGGTAAGCAAGATAATTATCACCATATGATAAATGAAATTATCTATATTACCCATGTATTTTTCTAAAATGAGAAGTGATTAAACTTTTTAATAATTTATATCCCATTTTCATGTAACTTCTATACAGTGTTCTCTATGCATGTGTTAATACCTTACATTTGATTCTCAACCTCATTCAGTTTATTTGTTACTCAAATACTGGACATACCGTATTCGACTGTTTACGCGCACACCCCGTTGTGGATCACGAGATTAAAAAAACGTAAACATCGAAAGTTTAACTCACCTTCGAAATTGAAACTGCATATAAGATTGTTTTTGTGTTGAGTAACGAAGTTTACAAATGATTTACCATAGATAGTTGTTCTTGTGAGAATAAATTGGTGTTATTTTACGTCTCCGATGTGGGGTTTTTGTTGTTGCAAAGTACCGTTCGAAACGGATGTCAGGCGGAAAGCAGACATTTTTTTTCATCTACCTTGACATGTGCGCTTAAACAAATGACAAGTATAGGAATTAGTGTGTTTTTACGGTACTGTGCACTTAAACGGTTGAATAGGGTAAGTAGATTTTAAATGTTTTTTATATGAAACACATATTTTTGACTATTAACTATGTATAATTATTTCAGAATGAGCTATGAGGATTTCCATCAGCGCTATGGATTTCTTATTTCATTTATTGGAGCTAAACAGGATGACGTGACCATAGACAAAGAAAATCAGATGTTGTTCGATCCCCTCGAGCTGTTACTTCATCAGCAACATAACATACCCATGTCACCCAAACTGTCATATATACACATGAGAAAACTGCGGAGAAGGACAGGTTGGTTTACTGAAGAAATTTATTTTCTATATTTCTCAACAAAATTTAATAACATCACTGAATAACTACCAACCCCTGCAATTAAGAAAATTTCCACAGAAAAATAAATACTGTGGAGAAATAGTGTCTATGACACTTCTAGTGTTCACATTTGCAACTCTGAATTAGCTAAAAAAACAAAACAAAAAAAACATCTTGAAAAAACAATTAAAATTTTGACTGTGCAAAATAAGTGCCACAAAGAATGAAAAACTCAATGACAATCTCCACAGCATTGCCAATTGCTGCAGGCAATATCAGGGGTTCAACTACTTAAGTGTCGAATGCTAAACACAAATTTTAATTTAAAAATATTTTTGGAAATATTTTTGCCAGGCTTATCTCGAGTATAACTTCTTATAAGAGAAAACTGGTGGTTTTTTCATTATCATACTTGTCATGCAGTTTTAATTTTTTCTTGTAGGTTAAGATATTGATACTACCAACCGCTAAATTGCCCATGACTTTTTGCATTAGTGTGAAGATTGCCACTGAGTTTTTCTTTCTCCACAGCACTTTTTGTGCCATAGACTAAACAAAATTTTTCAAGGTGTATTTTTTTCTTATTATTGAAAGTGAAGTTTACGCTAAAATTGCAGTGGACATTATTTCTCCAAAGCATTTATTTTGCCGTGGACATTTTCTTAATTGCAGGGCTCATACTACGCTTCTCGTACATCACTAGTTGTTTTAAAATATGTCACTTTTAGGTCCTAACAACATTAGGATCATGCTTTTTGGGTCTCAATGGCATTGACCATGCTTCTTGTTAGTCTTTGAAACTTTGGGAACGTTTGTATTGTGATTCAAATTTGAGACAATATCTTTAAAATTATTCTAGTAAATCACAAGAAAATATCTTGGTTATTCCCAGTCTTTTTTAAGTTTGAGTTATTATATTGAAAGATTAATTTAGTTATATAGAAATGTTTGTAAAGTAACTGTATTTGTAGGGCTATCAGGAGGTGACCACACTCGTAAGTGTTGTGCTGCAGTTCTTCAAGCCATGTTCATGTCACAAACAACTGATTTTGAAAGCCTTGTGCGCCAGTTTGGCAAGACGAAGCTCTTCTTACTTCAGGAACAAGTAGGAAGTTGTTTTAACAATTTACAGTCTATTAGCGGGATGTAGCTCAGACAGTAGCGTGTCCACCTGTGAAGCAGTTGGCCATCAGATCGCTCCTTCTCAGTGGACCCAATTACAGTTTGGATTATTTTCCTTTCCAACTAGTTGTCCTCAACTGGTTAATCAAAGGCTATGGTATGTGCTGTCTTGTCTCGTATGGTGCATATAAAAGACCCCTTGCTGCTTATTAGAAAGAGTAGCCTATGTGGCAACAGTGGGTTTCCTCTAAATAAATATGTCAGAATGACCATATGATTGACGTCCAGTAGCCCATAAGATAAAAATCAATGTGCTCTAGAGGCATCGTTAAATAAAACAAACTTTACTTTTAAATATCTATTAATACACACATCTGTCTAAATGAACTCCTTGCCACTTGTATACTGACATGCACTAAATCTTAATAAAGCTGCCTTTCAACAGTGAAATATATCATCAATGGGAATAGTCTTAATTTGTTTTAAATATAGTATTATATATTGTAATCTATATTAATTTTGTAATAAAACTTGAAAGATATAGGAGACTCAGTGGTCCAGTGGTGGTATATTGGACTCTCAAGCTAAAGTCAGTGGTTCAGAACCCGTTAGAGGTTTGCTCACACTGACTACATTTCAAAATTACCAAATATGTTACATCTAAAAGCCATTCATTAATAAATCAGTGTGCTCTAGTGATGTAGTTAAATAAAAAAAAAATGAAATATATAATTTGGTGTTTTTTATCTACGTATTTGTGCTGTCGAAAAAAAAGTTAAACATTATCTTTGTTTATTCATTACCTATTACATGACTGGTTGAGGCAAGAGATTTTTAATCTTGATGCCGGCTCCAACCCTGAGTGAGTGCCATACAAAGGCTCAATGAGCAGGTGTAAGCTACTTACACTGACCAGTGATCCGCAACTGGTTTATCAAAGACTGTGATAAGTGCTATCCTGTCTATGAGAAAGCACATAAAAAATCACTTGCTGCTAATTGGAAAGAGTAGCCTATGTGGAGGCTGAGGGTATCCTCAAAAAGACAATAAGTCACAGAATACCATATATGAGACACCTAATAGCTCCTTAATAAACAATGTGCTGGGGTGTTGTTAAACAATGTGCTGGGGTGTTGTTAAACAATGTGCTGGGGTGTTGTTAAACAATGTGCTGGGATGTTAAACAATGTGCTGGGATGTTAAACAATGTGCTGGGGTGTTGTTAAACAATGTGCTGGGGTGTTAAACAATGTGCTGGGATGTTAAACAATGTGCTGGGGTGTTGTTAAACAATGTGCTGGGATGTTGTTAAACAATCCTTTCCTTTCATTGTTGTTTAATCGTGCTGTGTGTGAAACTGTTTCAGTTGGAGAAGTTAGAGTCAGGGAGGACACAGATCCTGTCTGAACAGGCCACGTTGATTCAGAGGTGCTGGAGACGCTTTGTTTTCTGGCGAATAAGAAGATGGACTCTAGCTGTGCATGTTATAGAGTGTTACTGGCTGTCGTACAAGCGGCGACAGCGAGAGAAAGAGAAACATGCTGCTGCTGTTATTATTCAGAGAGGTATAATTACGTGATTTCATTAGCTTAGTGAAACTAGTGTGTTTGAGTTACTTATTAAATTCACATTCAAACATTATGTCGTCATAACTCAAATAAGGGGCATTGCACTGCATTGTCTAATTCAGTAAATGAAATTTTCTAGTCAAATATTTGCTAAATCACTAAGAAATGCTTTGTTTAGCAGTTCAAACTGTTTGATGTCCTGATTTGGAATAAGTAAGAAACACTAACTAGTTCTTAAAAATATAGGTACATTTTGATGAATTAAACAAAACTTTTCTGTTATATGAAATTAATTTTAATTTACTCCTGCCAAAATGTATACATAAACAGAATTACCAAGCATGACTTTAAATTTTAATTCAATAATTTATTTTTTTAGCCTTTCACACACACAAATTAATAAAAAAGATCAAAGCTAACTTGAAAACAATACAGGATTCAAAGAAATATGAAAGCTTATCATCTGGCGAACCAAATCTGTTGAGTACTGTTGAAGTTGTTTCCCCTTCACCCAAGTCTCATGCAAAACCGATGATATCTAACCTTGGCGTGGTATTTCCTATGTTTTCATCACATGTGGATAAAGAGAACTATGAGCCGGCAGAGAAGAGATTGAAGCTGGCTTGTTGTGCATACCCCGAGCTCCAACATGTTAACATTGGAGATGGTATCATCACCAAGAGAAAAATTCCAAAGGTTTGTATATTTGTGTTTTTGTCTTGTGATTTACTATCTTTCTTTCTTTCTTTCTTTCTTAGTTTTTTTTTTTAGAACCTCCACTTGTTTAAAGACATTTCTTTCTTTATTTTTTACTGTTTTCTTTTTATTTCTTTCTTTCCTTCCTTTTTTCTTTATTTTTTCTTTATTAGAATTTCCACTTGTTCCTTCTTTTTTTATTAGAATTTCCTCTTGTTTAAAAACTGTTTTAAAAAATCATGTTTTCAGTTGTCACATTTTAAACTATTTCAAGAAATTCAAAATTGTTTTATATTAATAAAATTGTTAGTTCAAGGCTACCGGTTTGTTGTCAGTATTCTAATGTATGTTGTATGTATTTTGTAGTCTGGATTACGCTTTCATTCACGACCAAGTGTGCTGAAGAATGCCCATGTGATCCCATACAGAGAACTGCAGTGCAGCATCACTGACTGTCTGTCTGACGGCAAGGACTCTTAACACTGACACAAATGTACATACATTTATTAGTGAAACTCGAGTGATTGTGATGTTAATCAAATTTTACTTAAAACTGACTTCTATAACATTATATTAGTGCTTGATAAGCAATGTTTTCAAGATTTAAAAGAATCAAACTGCTGTGATAAGTAAAATATAATATTTACTTACATTTATATTTGTGTACATGTCATAATATACATGTAACATTTGCTAAATTACCCCACATAAGGTAACAGATCAATGAGAGAGCATATACTCCCCCAGCAGTTGCCTTACTCCATTGCATTTGTACTGGAAGTATTTTTTGTGCTTGCACTGGAAACATAATACTAATAATGAATATTCACCTTGGCATGGGATCTTTTTCATATACTCTGATAAATACAGTTATGACACCACGGTGGACTGTATAACCATGGAATAAATTTGGGTAAACCTGTATGACCTCTGATAAGGTGATAGAACAATATTTACTCCCATTCATAAATTGCACACATTAGACCACGTTTATTGTTTGATTTGTTGTTGTTTCTTCTTTTTAAAATTAATACATTATACTATAGACAGAAACTATTAAATTTGAATTCACAATTAAATATTAATAGAGGCTTATCAATTTTTTTTAGATGTGTGTTGTTCACCATCATGGTAAACAAACAATGATTAGGTTGAATCCTGGAAATTGCCTGTGGCAATTGACAATGCCCTGGTGATTGCCGCATAGTTTTTCATTCTCTGTGGCACTTTTTTTGCACAGTGTATTTTTTGTTATTATTTAAAAAAAAGTATACTTTATGCTAAAATTGAAGTAGAAAATACTGTGGACATTATTTCTACTCAGCATTTATTTTGCCATGGACATTTTCTTAATTGCAGTAGTTGTAGGCTGACAGTGTATTTTGTACATGTACCTACCAATTCATACTCGACATCATCAAGCACCTTCAACATCTTCACAGAATATATTTGCAACACACCAGTTATAAGTAAAAATACAGTTATATTTGAATCCTGTCACTTAAAAAATGCCAAAAATTCTAAAACTGATTAATCTGATAATGCTTCATTTCATTTGCTTATCTTGGTTTTAAAAATAAACTTGTGTCATTGATGGAATATATATTAGTTTATCTGCCAGCACAAATGCACTGTTTAGACTGGACTGTACATAGATTGCGTGTATATATATATATATATATATATATATATATATTGGTTATTGTAAATAACCTGGTCAGACTAGACCATGTGCTAGCTCTCTTTACTTTTAGACATGGACCTAATATTCTTTTTTTTATCCTTTCATAAATTAATTTTAAATGTTAAAAATTATATATTTTAAAATGCTATAACTTACACATTAATAGACAGCAAAATCAAAACGAATTCAGTCATTTCCTTATTGCTGTTTCTATTGTTCATCTGTTTGTTTCAGTTTATAAATACATTCATACAGCTAAGCTTGTATTTAATATAGTCGTTATTTTATTATTACCTTGTTTTTGTTGAATTGTTTTGGTCACATTTTAATATAGACATTGCTTGTTGAAGATGTTTATTTAAGTTTTTTAACACTTATTGTGACATACAGGGATGTGAAATTTCAGCTGTTTGGCAGTAATCTGCTAATTTAATATCCCCAAACCACCCAATTCCACTTACTTAGATTATTTCTGCTAAAATATTAATGCTCCAGTTGTAAACAATTAAAACATTATATTTTTGATTTAAATTTGTAATGGACGCTGATGGTCTGTGTAAAAATGAACCAAAATTAATATTATTTTTTACTTGTACTTGATGGATAAAGTAAACAAAAATATAAATAAAAGCTAATCTTCACATTATTATCCAGTATGAAAGATAAGATTTGTTTGTATACATCTCTTTTTTGTGTTAATTTTTATTTACATAACATGTTTATTTCAAGCTGTTTCATTTGTAAATAAATTTAATAGTTAATTATATTTCTTTGTTACAGGAATGTTATTCAGAACATTATAACCAAGAACTTTTAAACTGATATTTATTTACTTTTACTAATTGCTCATGTTTATTTTTATTGTTTTCTGTATAGATTTAGGTTTGTGATGAAACTTTGTGAGTAATGTGCATAATAACATATTGTAAATATGTACAGTTGTGTTCTTATAAGGCTTGTTATAATTAGACACTATGTAACCACATTGGTTTGGGACAATAGTATATAATAATATAGCACTTATGGTTTGAAGATGTTGAACAAATGTGCTATACATTGTGTTAAATGTTTTTATTTAGATTTGAAAACGATATATGTCACCTGTTACCATGGAATGAGTTACGTAGCACCATCTGGACATTTTGATATGGTTATATCACTAGATATGAGCTGTTTCTAATGATCCAAACTAAATAAAAAATATAATTTGAATTCGGGTACCCTCTATCAAATGGAGAACCATGGGGGAGCAGTTGGTGATCGGGCGATGTTATAAATGGAAGAACACAAGGGTTAAGTGTTTCAAATGCATACTTACTAGTAACACATTTCTATATAAAATTTTACAAAAATACAGCTATACGTAGAAAAATGAATGTAGTTAGCTCACTAACAACAATCTCAAAATCTGACCCATTTTGTGGTGAAGGGTCACATATCTGTGTCTAATAGCAACATATATTTTTAACAAATGTTAAATTTCACATTCTGTGTGCATGCATATTACTATATCAAATCACCCACATGCAAATCTGATGTTTATGGTTATCATTTTTCAAATGTGGTCGCACCTTAAATGATGCTGTTTTTTCTGATGTTATAAAATTCTAAGTTGTTTAAAGATCATTTGCAATTTCATTGCACAAATAATTGCAGATATTAACAGGGTTGAATATTGTTTTGTTTCGTTTGTGAGCAGTTTATGAGGATATATCACAAAGTTGCAATAAATTATTATTTTTATATGAAAGCCTACTTATGTATTTTGTTTAAATGTCATATTGTAGAACCATAAAATGTGTCAGTGGTCATTGTTTCTTCTGTTAAACTTTCATTATATTCACTTAAATACACTGAATATCTGAGAGTTGTTCACACATTGATATTTCCTCTGGACTGATTAAATGTCAATCCATTTTATAATATAGTTTTTAAAATGAAACCATGTTAGCTCAGTAAAGTTGTAATTTTGGACAAATGCTAAACAAATTAAGTATAGGTATGTATACACAAGGAAAATAAACAAGATGTGTACGAGTTTCAGAAAGATTTGAAAATTTATAAAAAAAAACCTTAAAAGACTTGTAAAAGCAAGGGTTTTTCAGGCACAGCGGAAGCAAGTGAACATGGAGGAGGTTGAGGAAGGGGCATAACAGATCTAGGCACAAAGCACTGAGTTTCAAGTGGATATGAAGTTATGCTTGATTCAGAGAGGGCTCTGCCTGTCTTGATTTGGATATGGAAAAGTTATGGAAATTTTGTCACTTTCTAAAAACTAAATTAAAAATCAAATTTATTAATAGTATTCAGTTGTAATAAAAACTGGATTTCATTTTCAGTCCCATAAGAACGACTTTAAGGAGTTGCGGGCGGGTAGGATCGGGTGCAAACTATAACAGAATTTGGTTACAAAAGCAAACAATGTGTAAAAAAAGAAAAAAGGCTTACAAGTAGTGGGAGGGGGCACGTGCCCCCCGGTTCCTACGGTCCTGAATTTTTGCAGTTTTTATTTTCATATGACTGTAAAACATTTTTAGATGTCTGAAGGTATTCTGCCTCACTTTGAAACCAGTGAAAGTAAAGTTTGTTTTATTTAACGACGCCTCTACAGCACATTCATTTTTATCTTATCATCGGCTATTGGAAGTCAGTCCTACGGTCAATCTGACATATTTATTTAGATGAAAACTCTTTCCGATAAACAGCAAGGGGTCTTTCATGTGCACTGTCCCACAGTCAGGACAGCACATACCACGGCCTTTGATAATCAGTTGTGGACCACTGGTTGGAACTGAAAATGGCCCATACTGCAAATGGGTCCACTGAGAAGGATCGATCCGATGACCGACCGCTCCAGTGGCGGACACGCTACCGTTTGAATTACATACTGCTCCTTGACACCAGTGATTGCTGGTATTGACATGGTGTGCTTCAATTTTTAGTTCATATTTATAGATGTCATAAAACAAATACAGGACACTGCTAGCATATTTTCTTATAATATTCTAACCTTAATAGAAACAAAATATTGATTTTCATTCGTAAAATATAGTGTAAATATTGATCAAACAACCATAATGATTGCAATAATTGAATCGACAGATGATGCCAAACATTTGTAAAACACTAATGCAATTTGCACCACTGGAGGTATTCAAAAATACTGCTTTTAATGCAGACTGTTTTTTTTGTATCCAACAAAGAGATAAAAACATACTAGCATCATAATCGGAAATGGTTTTAATTAATGTACATCGTATCGTGAAATTGCTGTTATTACTGTGATTAAATGTGCATGATGATAAATTACTTTTAATACCCCAGTCGGCGCTCATAATGGAAATATTTTTCATATTTTCTCAGTGAGAAATATTATACATTGGTTTAACAAGGCATTTCATTGGGTCGCTTAGGCCATTATGTCCAATAAGTTTGCCTGTACTAATTACGATTTTGTAAAAGTACAAATGACGTTACCAAAACTTGAAAAAGTCCAATGTAACGTCATCCATAACATAGGATAGTATTTCTCGAGTTACTGAAGGAACAAGACAGAAACCGTTATCTGCTGGTACGTTTACTCACTACTGGATTCTGCTTCGAGTGTCATTCTTAGATTAATGACGTTTTTCCTCATCAGTGTTCTTCTGGATTCTTCCTCCATACTTATTGTGGATAGTGTTTGTCCCTAAAACCAATAGAACTCTGTGTACGTCAATATCATGATTAAAATCTCAAAACAGCTGTCAGTTTTCACGTTTACTTATTGTTCATGGTTTCTTCTAAGATTTTCTAAGCTCATATTGTATGGAAGTACTCGTTTCTTTGTCTTTGTAAAATGTGTAGGGGATTTAACATGTACTTCAGTGGCGGATTCAGAAAATTTATTTGGAGGGGGCGGGGTAGGGTGTGCAATAATATGATGCCGGATTCTTTATCTTTAAAAAAAATAAGTTAAATGATTTTTAAAAGAAATTTTATTGAAATCCCAAATTTAGCAGGGGCCTTGGACCCTGCCCCCTCGATCTGCCACGGTACTAGTATATACATTTGAAAACAATAGTGTGTGTATTTCAGATGAACATGGATTCTTATTTTGGCTACTTTTAGTTTGTCATTACATCTTCCTTTCAGTGTAGGCCTATACCGAATCAGGATATAATTTGTATTATAAATGTATCGTTTTGAGTAGTGTGTAAACAATTGTAAAGCTGCAGATAGTGAACATTAAGACTCCAGTGTGCCTATTTAGAAATACTATTAACAACTCTGCAATCGTTTATTGTGTGCTATCTGCATTTCACTTTTGGGCGTCTTTTAATTTGAGTTCATTCAAACAGATATTCCTTCAAGTAGACGAGTGATCCGGTTTCACTTGACTCTGTTGTGTTTTTAATTTTATTAGTGGATGAGGAGAGAAAGGATGTATAAACATGAAAGTGTCTTGCCATGTGTAGTAAGCCGCAGTCCGAACTGATGAATGGTGCAAGTAGAACGGAATAAGGATATTTAAAAGCTTTGCTTCTTTATCATTCCAAGCGTTATTTCTGCGCCACTATTTAATGGACCTAAACTATGGAGTTAACATGTTGGAAATTCAGACCGTTCCACAGAGATGTTAACCTCCAGACAAAATGAATCATGGTAGTTGGCAACATCAGAAAATATGTTAATTTTCCAAACTGACTGTCTTCAGAAATGATGTCTGCAATTATGGAAATCAATTATCGAGGGTCAGCGTATGACTTGATATAATACAATTTATTAACTCATTTCTAAGAAATTAATACTTTTTTGCAGTTGACCGAATGAAGAGAAATATTTAGAGTATGTGTCATTTTCATCCTAATGTAATTAATCAATAAACATTATTTGTCTGCCTCGCGCATTTGCCAACTGGCATTGTAAACATACATTTAACTCAGTCGCTACTATACGAGGGTAGGGCTGAAAAATTCGTAGGCTGACTATGAAGGAGTAATGTCAGAGCAAAAAGGATTTCAAAAGTTAGTAGTACCAACTTCTAGAGAAAATAGACAAAATTTGGCATCTTGGTTTTGATCAAGTACAAGCTGATGAAGGATTTAGCTCCTATGGACATTCCTGCTGATATGATTGACCACCCTCCATACACTCCTGATTTGGCACCATCTGATTATCACCTGTTTCCAAACTTGAAAAAGAATTGGCTAGGAAACAATATCGGAGTGATGATGAAATCATATCTGCCTTTGAAGATGTTTTTGACCATCAGGATGAAATCTTCTACGCCAAGGTGATCCAAGCATTGCAGCAATTGCTGGAAGAAGTGTAGACCGCAAGTGGACTGTGTTGAAAATAAATCATATGTGGTCACATTCTATAAGGGCATCATGGTTTGCCTATGAACTTTTCAGGACACACTCGTATGTTTAAAATTGCCATCTAATAATATGCTTACACAGTTGGATATATTAATTTTATCATGAGAATCATTATCCTACGAAAGTTTATCTTAAACAAAATTAAGAATTAGCTATACCTGACCTTAGCAAAGACAGTTTATTCTACCTAATCATTGAAACAATAATAATGAATTTGTAAGCCACCTGTGCTACAATGGCGCCATCCTTTCAAAACAATTCTTAAACTGACGAAAACCTTTTCAGCTGGGACAACCAAATAATGACATTTCTGATATAATTAATGCAGTTGGATCTAATGACGGATAAACCTTAGTTAAAGATGACGGTAGTAAATATTTAAAGGATGTAAACACCATTTTGATAGAAACGTGGAATTAACCGGTTATATCTGTTTTCATTCATTTTAAACATGTCTGAAGTCTGCCCTTCTAAAAGACATATAAAGCTTTCTAACTTTATTTTTATTTTGATACAATATTTATAATCAACATTTTTTCCGTAAAAAGTATTTTCGAGAAAAACCTCGAGCAAGTTTACGATGATTGCTTTTAAGGCCATTGCATTTGGGTTAAAGTCTTTATGTGATGACCTTTTCCTTTGAAAACGTGCAATCCAGTTTTTGAATCATCTTGGGAAATCGGCTGAAACGATGATGTCATATTTTATTCGAACACATTACACCCTCCGGAACTTTTTATTACGAAATAATATTTAGTTACCTCGTCTTTACTCATGTTAGAAGATATGTCTACGGGGTGTATAGATGATTAAGGAAAAAAAGTTTTATCTTGTTAGAAACAGAATGAGATAACTCAATCGATATGTGTTAGACTATTTCTTAGAACGTTTCTTTTTCAATTAGAAATCGATACTATTGGACTAAAGCTCGTTTCACGCTAAAAGCACTTTCCGCGACAATAATTAGTAATCAAATTGGTGATATCTTATCACACGATCTTCTTAATTAAATTTACTGATTAATCTCAAACAATAAATCAGTTTTAATCAAACATGAGGACATTATTTCCTTCTTTATCAAAATCGAATCTATGCACAAGATTGAGTGCATGAGAAGAAAGGTTATTGGCTTTTTTGTTTTTGTTTAACGACTCAATTAAAGCACATTGATTTATTAATCATCGGCTATTGGATGTCAAACATTTGGTAATAATGACCTTTATAAAATATCATTACGGGTTTTGAACCATAATAATAATAATAATTAAGAAAAATAAGTAATAAAAATCTCTTTTAATAGCCTTTTAATTTTTGATTATTTCGCTTGATGTTCAAATGTTAAAAACCAGTCAGTCATCTTGCTAGAACTAGAAAGTGACGTTTGTTACTGAACAAAGGGTGGAAGGGGTGGTGGTGGGTGGGTTCATGAAACGTGAGCGTATCCTATCTCGTTGCTTCCCATGGTTGACACTAAGCAACTTATGATGTCGACTCAGAGATGGAGTGTGATGTATCTCAAATGGTAGTGTGTCTGCCTGTGAAGCTGTTGGTCATTGGATCAATCCTTCTCAGTAGATCCATTTGCAGTTTGGGTTATTTTCCATACCAACCAGTGGCCCACAACCGGTCCATCAAAGGCTGCGGTATATACTGTCCTGTCTGTGGGACAGTGCATATAAAAGAACCCTTGCTGCTTATAGGAAAGAGAAGCCTATGTGGCGGCAGCGGGACGTCTGATGATAAGATAAAAATCAATGTGCTCTAGAGGCGTCGTTAAATAAAAATAAAAAAACACTTTTTTTTTCCGACTCTTGAGACAAGCTGCCAATGACAAATCTTGGCGTGTCGGATACGTCGTTGCCGACAAGTTCACAAATGTACGTATTAATCATGTCTGTTGTTCTGTTATGTAAAATCGCTATCATTAATAGATCTTTGTTTATCTGATACATAATTGTTGCATTCTGTTTATTGCAAGATAGACAATGTCCAAGTAATGCTAAATACTAGTATAACTGATTTAAAAAAAAAGCATTTCAGAGATAATTTATTGTTTATTAAGACATATCACAAAGTTGGTTAAGCTGTCGGTCTCACGCCTGGTAGGTACTGGGATCAAATCTCAGTCAAGGCATGGGATTTTCTATACTGGCACCAACCCAGAGTGAGTGCTTCGCAAAGGCACAAGGGTTAGGCGTAAGCCACTTACACCGACCATTTGTCCACAACTGGTTTATCAAAGGGCGTGGTATGTATTATCTTGTCTGTGGGAAAGCGCAAATAAAATATCCCTTGCTGCTACTCGGAAAGAATAGCCTAAGAGACGGAAGCTGGTTCCTCTAATGACCATGAGACACAGACTACTATATGTCAGACACCTAATAACCGCTGGATAAACAATGTGCTGGGGTGTCATTAAACACAATTAATAATCCTTTCCTTTTCTAATCATTTATTGTAGAATCCGATTAGGAACTGATACTCTAGCAGGGGCGTTGGAATGATATTCATATTGGGGAGGCTGCTCCCGTTTCTGAACGTCAGAATTTGCCAGTGAATACTAGTAATTCAACATTGAATAAGAAACATATTTATGGGAATTATTGGGAGAGGGCTACAGCACTCCCAGTACCTCCCCACGGCTCCAACGCTCCTGTCTAAATAGTCATACATATATTCTTTTTATCGGAAACTGATACTACAGATTTGAACCAGTGATTCTCTGAATGAACGACAAACCATTAGCCATATCAAAGTCTTAGATCAAGAAATTGTCAATTTATCAAAGAATCATCGTGTATATTTGAACAAGAGACTATGTTTTAGAATGGACATCAATCACACTAACCTCACTAAATAGTAACAAATTATCGTCTACTAAATAATAAAAGAGATTTAGTGAAAGTGAAGTCTATTTGTATGTACAATGTCTAATTGACGTAATAACCCCGCAGTTTCTGTATACAGCCACTGAGTTTATAGTCACTGCTGCAATGTTTAATGCCCCCTGAATATAACTTGTTCCAAACAGAGACCACAAACTAAACATAAGGCTTTCCAGGTCTGTGATTCCAGTGTTAATTTGTAGAATCAGATTTATTTTTACGAGTAACGCGAGTTTAACGCAAGTTCATCTGGTATAATTCATTGTCACTGTATCTATTCGGTCCATATAATCATATTGTAAATACTCGAAACATCAATATAAACCACGCAATCATTCACAGTCCAAAGCTTTCACTTGGTCAAAGTTTATATTTGCAAACAAAATGGTGTGTTTGCTTTGGCTATCAGAATTTTTTAAGTTTTTTTGTTTTTTACTGGTTTGCTGGTGTAACCAGTCATTTGGAATAATGAATAATGATGCTTGTCGTTTTCACTATTGGCGCATTTTATCAGAGTACTGTTATAAAACAAAAATGGACCCCATAATATTATAATATCCATGATTACGTTCAGGACGAAATTGCTAGCTAGACTAGTGTGTGCAATTCATGTTTAAACCAATGATAACATTTGGAATCATTGCAATTGTCAAGTAGCGACCGCCAAGGCTAGCCTGTCCTGAACGCAAAAATAGCCACCGGTGTTTTTATAACTTGTATCACCAGCGTGGATTTCTGTATAGTTTCCCCTGCCTACTTTCTACTTAGCGGCTTATACGCTATTACGCTATTCGCGTTTTGTCTATCAGTTTCATCCTGGTCCAGTAGCACAATACAAAACAGCTATTTCCTTCCAAGAGTCTCTGTGTTCCAGTGGTTGAACATCGGACTCTCAAGCTGTTGACAAGTTGTTCAAAACCCCTTGCAGGCTGGCTCACACTTAACGAAGTGCCAAATGTTTGACATCCATTAGACCATGATGAATAAATCGTGCTTTAGAGGTGTCGTTAAACAAAACAAACAAAAAAGACCCTAATTCCTTTTTTCGTTGATTTTGTTTTACCTTGTACATACGCATATTTTACCTTCCCAAAACAAACCATGACGACTATCCCAGTCTGTCTAGCTGAGACAGATCCATCTCTTCAAGACATGCGTTCTTCTAAATATAAACCACCATATACAATTAGCCTATTATAAGTATATGATATGTTTCGAAATAAGTAATATCTGATAAACTCACAAATACATGCATAGTTAACGACATCTTACTATATACTGATGAAGAGAGAGTTGAAACAGCTGCTACAGCATACTACTAAGCAATTAATAAAAAGTCAGATTTCCAATTATTCAACAGCTGATGCGTGATGATAAAACACGTTTTATGATTTATATCTTTCATAAAGTGTCAAACCATCATTGATTTAATACTATCAACTTAACTGATGTTAGCGTGTCAGTATATATATTTTCTTAAGATGGCCTTAAAATTAAAAACTAATGTATTTAAATAATTAAAAATTTAATAATAATAAATAAGTTAATGAATGAATACATAAATAAAAAAATAAATAAAGACAATGATATCGTGTATTCGCCAATCACTGTATAAAACTGTTGGCAAAATGTATCCACACTCTCTGGAGAGCCTCGGCGGTCAAGCGGTAGAACATCGGACTCTCAAGCTGATGACAGTGGTTCAAAACCCGTTTGAGGCTGGCTCACACTTGATTGACATACAATAGCCGATAATTAATAAATCAATGTGCTCTAATGGCGTCATTAAAGAAACAAAAAATAATAATAAAAAAAGAAGAAAGAAAAAGAAAACAAAACAAACCTTACTCTCTAACCAAATTCATTACAAACAGCGTTTATTATTATTATGTGCATAAATGTTCTAAACACGTGGAATCAGCTTCTTTCTGACATTGTCTCTAAGGTACTTCCCCCGTTTTATGTTGACATGTTGGTTTTAAACATAATGTATATTTCATGGGGGTTGCTAGTTTCAGCTGGCTGTAGCTTTACTACATTTTGGTAGATTTCCCCCACCTACTATAGTCGTTTCTTATCATCATTGATATGTTATGTACATTTGTTAGCTACACATAGACCGCTTCAGAATGAGCTAAGTGCCACCCGGAGCCGTCATTGTGTAGACTGGTATTTTTTCATTCCTTATCATATATGTACACAAAAAAAGTTTGGTAATCAGGGATCTGGTGGTGCCTTTGTAAAATATAGGGGTCAGAACATGGACCCCCTACCTGAAAAATGTGTATCTTTTAATAGCTATTTTAGAAGATCTGATAACAGGAATACTATCTTAAATGGTTATACAAACTTGAAATTTGATATGAGTGATCTCATTGGGTCATTCTTCCAATTGAACAAGTGAGCGATTTGAAATTCCAATATGGCTGTCATTTTCCAAGATGGCTGCTAAATTATCCAACAAAAGTCCATTTTCGACATATATTTTGATAGTGTTATCTCATTTAAGTGATGTCAATGCCAGTTTTATATATTTAAGGGTATTCTGCATTATCATAGCTTTCTTTTGACACCAAAATCAATATATTGTATGACACCGCGTTGGGCGAGAAATCTGCGATCGGCACATCGAGCAGTGTCGGATCCAGGGGGGGTCCAAGGGGTCAGGACCACACCATTTCTCGATTTATTTATTTTTTAACCTTTTACCGAGTGAAAGGACGTGAAAATTAACAATTTTTTCTCCTTTTTTATTCACTCATCACTTTGGACCCCCCATTCTCAGAAATACTCATTTGGACACCCCCCTTTCATAGGCTACCCTTTCAGAAACCCTGCATTCGCGCCTGTAGAGTACTAAGACGAGACTTTTTTTGGTATTTACCAGTTCTTTGATAACGTCAGTGGAATTATAATTCTTCTTCTCCATTCTTCATTCAGGACCTGGATAACTGGATTTAATATTTGGGGGTGGGGGGAGCAAGACTTAATAGGGGCCCATCAGTCATATGAACAGAAGGACGCCTACAATGTACTGTACTCAGTAAATGTAAATATTGTCGCAAGATTATTGGGGAGGGCATTTGCTAAGTCGTCCCTGCTTTTAGTTAGTAGTAAGTAGCCTAAGTAGGGTGGCTAGTACATTCTTAACGATAGCTAGTGAATTTTGAAAATCACCTATCCCAAGGCTGGAGGATTTTTAGAAAATTCTAGAAGAATGGACAGAGGGGATGCCTATACAATTATCACACAAACACACACATTTTTTGCTTAGAAAAACTGAAAATTTCAGTGAAATTAAAATTAAAATGTCTAAATAATAATCTTTACCACTATTTCTCTTTATTGTATCAATGTAACACTTTAAACCATGTCGTCTTATCGCAATTATACAAGTGGTCTATAATGGTGGGGGGATGGGGGGACAGCGGGAAGGTCCGTCCCCACCCACGTTTTGGCTAAGGGTGTGTCCGCCACCCACCCCCAATTTCAGGAACGGATTTTCGCCCTTGTTTCTAGCTAGAAGCCCTGCTAAGCGATTTAACAATTCGCAACACCTTTGCAATATTGCAGTAGTACTATTACTATTGCAATACTATAACCATAAATTGTTTAACTATTTCGATAATAGTCACCCCAACCATGCTCCTATCCCTTTTCACAACCAAAACAGGTTAGCGATACAAAATTAAAATAGCCCGATCCTCTGCAGCCTCAGTTATAAATAGCAATGGAATAATGATAACTCAACCGTAACCGACCTCGTGCATTGCTCGTCAATATTGTCTTGAATAAGAAATGAGAACAGTTGATATATGTAGTGATCATCTACGTACCCATAAGCATGAAAATAATTTTAGCAGATCGGTATCCTTCCCAGTGGTACAACTTCATTTTACCCATGGTGGTGTACTGTTTGTATAACGGGGTCGGGGAATATAGCGGTCTTTCGTGAGCATGCGCGTGTCCCTTTTAAAGAAGTAGGCTACTGTCAAAAGTTCAATAGTTGCCTAATGTGGCAGTCCTCAGAAATACTAACACACATATATATATCGGGCCGTTAAGAACGGCGTTAGGCCTCCGGGAATGCAGATATTGAGACTAGGGGTGCAACGATATACTGGTATACCGGAATTGCTTTCGTGTATCTCGATAAATCTACCTAATGAGTATCCCTCTATAAAATACTTGACCATGACAGTAAGTTATAAAAATTAATGTTAAACTTAATTAAAACATAAAAATCTAAGGTGTCTATACCTTCTCTTTTTTCATCAAAAATTGGTATTGGTCTGCCTGCCTGAGATGTTTAGTAATTAGTATGATAGTTTCAAAATATTGCTTTGTCACACCTTCAAGGGCGAAAATCCGTTTCTGAAAGTGGAGGGAACGGAACACACCCTGGTCCAAAAAGTGGATGGGGACTGACCTTCCCACTGCCCGCTCCCCCCCCCCCACCCCCACTATAGACCACTTGTGTACTTCAGTATATTTGAGCTAAGATGACATGGTTTAAAGTGTTACATTGATACAATAAAGAGAAATACTGGTAAATATTGTTATTTAGGCATTTTAATTTTAATTTCACTGAAATGTTCAGTTTTTCTAAGCAAAAAATGGGCTGTTATAACAATGAACTAATAAAAGGAAAAATATTAACCACACCCCAGCATACTATTTATTCAGCAGCTATTAGGTGTCAGACATAATTTATGGGTTTTTTGCAACACATAGCCTTTAGAGGAAACCTGCAACCAAAACAGACTACTCCAATTCGCAGCAAAGGATCTTTTACACACCATATACCAAAGCCTTTGATAAACCAGTTGTGGACCACTGGTCAGTGCAAGTGGCGTACACCTACCCACTGAGCCTTATGGAGCACTCATTCTGGTTTGGAGCCAGTATCGAGATTAAAAAACCCATATCTCAACTGAGATTTGATCCCAGTACCTATCAACTATGACCCCGACAACCACAAGGGTCAGTAAACCAATGAATAATACAGTAACACATTAAACATGCTATTTATTAGGGGCCTGAACGGTATTGTGATAGAACTAACCCATATTGCAATACAATTTGGTTAATTACCAAGATGTGATACTAATTACTAAACATATCTGAGGCAGGTAGACATGTACCAATTTCTGATGAAAAAAGATAATATATAGACACAGTAGATTTATATGTTTTAATTAAGTTTAACTTTTATT